>ML778777.1:8743-27794 GCA_009831015.1 Picea engelmannii | reverse complement strand
GATGCACTTGTTTATGGTACAGGTTGATTACAGGTTGTTTGGCACAGGTTGGTGCATGGTTGATGCTCTTGTTTATGGTACAGATTGATATCTATTGAGGATTGTTGCCTCATCTCAGTTGGTGCTAAGAATGCAAGCTGAGTATTGCATATAGAGCTAGTTATCTTGTAGATTTGTACTCTATTCAATTATTGTTGATAAACCCCAAGGATTGTAGTCCGTAATAAAATAAAATTTTACATACATCTTGTGTTCTTTATGTTCATTGTGGTGATGACTTGTTGATGATATATTGCTGATATATGTTGCTGATATGTGCTCACATCTAACTAGTTATAAATGACAACAATGGGTAATGAATAAATGTTGAATGCTAATTGATGAGTTTTTGTGCAAGAGGGAAGTTTTGGGAAAAAGAGCCCCACACTCATTCACCCCCCCTCTAAGTGTGGTAGGTGTGTCCAACAAGGAAAAAATAATATATTGAACACATCTTCACCAAACCTCTTATGATTGAGACTTTTAAGTATCTTAGACAAAAACTTGGAT
Organism: Picea engelmannii; assembly: GCA_009831015.1. Lineage (NCBI taxonomy): Eukaryota > Viridiplantae > Streptophyta > Pinopsida > Pinales > Pinaceae > Picea > Picea engelmannii. The sequence continues at coordinate 27,245 of ML778777.1, read as the reverse complement.
TAATTTTATCCCCACAGTGATATACATGGAAGTTGGCACAATAAGACAAGGAGAGAGCAGGAGTAATCATGAAATACTTGAATTCATTTTGAATGTTTTTTATAAGATATTTACATGAGGAAGCACCATGAAGATAAACATTAGTAGATATTAGAGGCTTATAGATAGGGGGACAAACCTCAAGTATAAGTTACCCTTTTCCATTTATTTCAAAGGGGAGAGAAAAATGGAGTCATGGAAATGAAGAGAAGATGCATGAAGACAGGGGGATCCATCATGAGCGTGAGAAGTGTTGTGTCTAAGTGTTTCCATCAATGCCAAAAGGGGAGATTGTTCAAAGATTAACTATTGAAATATTAATTGTTGAGATTAATTGTTGAAAGATTAATTATTTAGATTAATTGTTGAAAGATTAGTTGTTGAAAGATTGGTTGTCATTGAATTGTTGAAAGATTGGTTTTCATTGATGTCAACCCTTGAATAAGAAATTAATAGGTTGCATGTCAAGGTAAACTAACTGTAAAAAGAATTTAACAAGATCCATGTCAGTTGCATGTCAAAGTAACTGTAAATAGAAGTTAACAAGTTGCATGTGAGTTGCATGTGCATGTCATTTGTGTGAGATCCTCATTAAAACACAAATAAGAGTCAATTGGAATATCAATTATGAGAATACATGTTGGATATATGAGGCAGTTAGTTGAAGGAAAATAAGTCCAATGAAATAATAAATTTGAGTCGAGTGCACGGAGAATAAGTTACAGACAAAGGCTCTTTGAGAGAATCTACAACTTTCTAGAGGAAAAGTGCATACATTTGTGGGCTACAGTGAGCAAAAGTGTATATACCTATGAGCAGACAATGTATAGGGTCACATACATGTGAGGAAAAAATATTGAAGATCAAGGATCTAAAACTCAGGTCAGCTACAGGTTGAAGGTATGTATTCATGTGCGTGTTAGGGTGTGTATTCGTAAGAAATCATGAACAAGTATGTCTTAGTGATTCATAAGAATCTGATTTGGAGAAATATTTGATGAGATATTGGTATAAGGTATGTGGTTTCAATATTGATTAAATATTGATATCAATAGTATCAACAGAGGTATCATAAACAACAACAACAAAAACAATAGGTTATCAGTTACAATGATAGAGGTAGTGACAAATTGGTCTACAATTATATTTCAGGGTGATTGGATGGGTAAAGGAAAGGGGGTTGTAGCCTCCTTTCGGTTGGAGTCGGTTAAATTAGGGATTTGGAGATTCCTTCGGGCTTCATCTTATAAATAGGGGGTTGGAGCTTCCTTCCAGTTGTAGTTGGATAAATAGGAGGTCGGTGCTTCCAATGAATGTACTCTTTGATAAATAAGAAAATCCTTCCATGGTTTTTTCCCGCATTAGGTTTCAACATAAAATTCTTGTGTACTTTGTTTATGTGATGTCTATGCATTGAATTATTGTTTTTTGAATGCTCATGATATTTATTGGAGTTTTTATATTGTGATTAAAATTACTCATTGTGCTCATACTGATTCAAACCCCCCCCTTGGTATTCCAACAACCCGAAGGAAGATACAACTCCTTGAACTCTATGGATCCAACCAGAAGGAGACTACAACTGCCTGATTCGCAAGCTCCAACCTCAAGGAATATCCAACTCCCTATGTTCTCCGACACCAACCGAAATAAGGCTACGACCCCCTTTCCTTTCCTTGTCCTTCTTCCCTAAAATATAAGTGTAGACCAAACTGTCACTACCAAAATCACTACCATTGTCACTATCACTGCCACTACCATGGTCAATGCCACTATGACTGTCACATCAACCTATCACTATCAACCTATCTCCTCAACCTGTCACTATGAACCTATCACTGTATCCAACCTACCACATCAACCTGTCACTGTCAACATGTCACATCAAGCTATCACTGTCAACCTGTCACTGTCACTCATACTCAACATCAATGAAAACAGATCCATGATCACCAAGAATACATCTCAACCATATGCTCAAGCATCACCAACATATGCCTCTACCAAGCATGTACCTACATCACCAGCATATGCCTCTACCAAGCATATACCATGATCACCAACATACCATCATAAGATGTGTGTCTCAATCATGTACCATAACATCAATAATATGCAACCAACCATATACCTCAAGCATATGCCAAACCATGTACCATGTATCAACCATGTACATCAACACATGTACCATACCATGTACCAATCCTATACCATACCATGCATCAACCATATACCATGTAACAATCATGTACATCAACCATGTACATAATCCTGTACCATACCATGCATCAAACATGTACCACACCAAATACATCAAACATGTACTATACCAATTACATCAACCATGTATCATCTCATGCATCAACCATGTACCATATCATAATATATCATCAATGAAGTGCCTCAAGCATAACCAAGATAGCCACAATACCAAGATACCAATATAACCAAGATGTGCTACTAATCAATGTACCATAACATCACTAAGGGGTACCAACATGTACCTACATCACCAAGACATGCACCTTGTACATATACCAATAATATGCCTCACACCATGCATCAAATATGTTCCTCATAAATATACCAATGCCTCAACATGATACTAAAGGCATGACCTTCACATCATCAACATATAACCAAGATGTATCTCAAACCATGTTCCTTAAGTATGTGCCAACAACCATAAACCATGTACCAAGAAATACCATCAAACATGTGCCATATCACTCATATACCATATATGCCAAGTATCCAAGATGTGCTTCTAACAATGTATCATACCATCACCAAGGTGTACCATGCACAGTCACTACCATGACATGCCTCAAGAATGTACTATAACAACATAAGCCTAAACCTTAAAACTAACACATAAGCATACCTCTGATCCTCTAGACACCCTGTTGTATCAAATAATATATGAGTAAACCAACCTGGGCATCAACAAACTAGTACAAGTATCACTTCACACTCTTTCACTAGATTTTCATAGATTCATGACTTTTTCTCCTACAACCTGCATATATCCACACTTTTCTCTGCTACATCCCATGTACATCCACATCCTTAAATACCTCAGAAACTAGGGTTATTCACATTTTATGCAACTCTGAGAATTTCAACTTCGACGTTCCTTCACAACCTTAGACATGTACCTCAGACTCAACCTTAGATTCACCAATAAACCAAAATTTCTTCACAAGATAAATAATCAATAGAGTGTGTGCATATTGTACTTATGAAATACTCCTTGAGGGGTATTTATACTTTTTGTAAGTAACTTGTTTCCTTACTTTAGGGGTTTCTTGTTACAACCTCTTAACCCTTTCATTAATTGTCTTGTAACCAATTTGGGGTTTCTTAACCATTCTTTGGGGCTTCCAACTTCATGAGAGAATATTCTCCCTAACTGTGAGGAATCATGTGGCATACCACTTATCACCGGAAATGACATGATGAGTAATATCCATCTATGAATGTATTACCTAAATTGACATATTTTTCATGTATTTATTCCTTGATCAACTCCGTGTTCAATAACCACACCTCTGGGGATTCTTGTAGACTTCTTGAAATTCACCCATCACACCTATTGACATCAACCACTCTTCTTGACATAAATGAAAACTAAATTACCATCAATCTCAATCACAACTCTGGGGTATCTCGAACGATCCAAGTTTTGACATCAATAACAACCTAACTATCCAAACCAACTATCCAACATTGTTCCCAATTTAGCAAATGCTTTCTTCAAAACATCATTGTTCTCATTTGTTAATTAAATTTCATCATCAATAATTTTGAAGAAATCCCAGATCTTGGTTGTAGAAATTTTAATACAAATTATGTATTCCCTAGATTCTCCTGATCTAACAAATATATGCCACTGTTAAATACATAATTGCTTCTACTAAAAATCTTGCGGAATTTAAAACACGACCGCCAATTGCAATATCAAGAAGAGAGATCAATCACACATAACATAGATGTTTTGCCGGGAAAGCATAAAACTAAAAACCCCAATATCATATATTATGTATATATCATGGATCATGAAACAAACTCATACAAAACTCTAATCTAAGAGATCTTAGTACAATATACAATCATCTCACACTGTCATAAAAAAATTGGCAAATGCACATGCCAATTTATTGCCTCCAGACAACCTTCCTCCTCTATGCAATCCCTGCTGATGGAAATCCCTGGAATTAATTGAATTCCTCTTGCCTAGGTTGTGCATTCCTCATGGGCACATCCAAAGTGTATGTGGTTGCATGAGTGCACTCACTAATGTCACAACTGATAGTCAAACTATCCCTTTCACCTATTATCTCAACTGGGTCTCCACTGGATCTGACATGCATGTAGTTAACAATGGTAAATCTTCATTTGCATGTGAGATCATTGATTGTGAATTAATTAATAATTAATTCATTGATCTCTCACTAGTGTAAGTTCAGTTACAACTAGTACAACTGAGCTTAACTCACTTAACTGAGTTAAACTACTTCACAACTCACATAACTACACATCCAACTCTGTTACAACTTTGAATCACTCAGTTACAACTAATTCGACTTGCATGTCCCACCAGTGAACCTTTGAACTCGAATTTCCTATAGCTAACTGATTTGCCACTTTAGTTAACTATTTCCAAGTGCTCATTGAAAATAGACTAATATTTATTCTCCAACTATTATTAAGGGATAATAATAGTCAACATACATCTATAAATAGAATTCGCTCACCATCTATAAATAGAATTTGCTCATCATCTAAAAATAGACTTCCACCTAAAAATAGCCCGAGGCTCCTTCCTAGCGTAGGTGCATAATTTTCACTAGGATCTTCTTGTTGAATCTCAACATTGGTAACTTCATGTATGGTTTCATACCAAATGACATGTCTATCCCCTATCAAATATGGTTGGTGAGACAACTTATCACTCAATTGATCTATTTTGTTTTGCATTTTCATTTTCAACATTTGATATTCTATAACAAATTCTTATTTATCTTTGATTTCTTATTTTTTATCCAAGATTTCTTTCTTCAATTTTTCTATTTCCAGTTGTTGGATCTGTTGATTTGGCTTCTTCTAAAGAATATGATCCTTCCTTTAAAATTTTGATACAACTTTCATATAATTCAATATGTTCTCCCATATGTACCATTTTTCTCATAAGTTTCCCTTTTTCTCCCTGAATAGCTTGTAGTTCAGGAGTCTATACATGTTCAATGCTTGGGATATTGAGATTTTTATTCAACACTTGAATTTCCTTGTCTTTTGTATTTATTAATTCTTGTATAGATGCTTCATCTCCTGGTTTGGATCCCAATTCTATTATCCATTGTTTTAATTCCTCTATCCTTGTATTCCTTGATCTATTTCCCAATTTTTTTATTTTTTAGCTAAGTTCCTAGTTTTTCATTCAAGGTATGGAGATTTTTAATTCCAAGGTTTTCTATTAGGGAATCTGTATTTATCATTTCTCCAATGTTTGTGTGAAAATTAAAATTTTCCAGTGGGTGTACTGCATTTAGATTAATGGAAACATTTGTCACTTTCTTTTTATCTTTTTGTTCTATAAAATATATGTTTAGTTTTCCTTTTTCATAATCCACAACTGATATCATTCTGGCTTGATATGCATCATATTCAAAAATTTGAGAAATATTCTTCTTGATATTTTCACCCGCTTGTTTGATTTACATGAATTGATTTACATAATCAATGGGCTTATTTGTAGTCAATGATTTTTCTTCACTTTTCTCTCCTAGTCTTTTGGATTTTTCTGATGTTGATATTTCTATTGTCATGACAGGACCTCTTCCTACTAGTGTTATTTATTTCTGTAAATCTTGGTCTTCTTCTTCATCCACTGTATCCAATATCTTCCTTTTAATTGATCCACCTTCTTTTGTCTCTGAATCCTTTGAAGTTGACTCTATAATCCTCCATTTATATGTCTTATCAAAATGTTGTGGTGTTTTCATGACTAGATACTTCACATGTTGGTCTGATGACTTACCATGGATTTGTAGAAGGTTTTACACATCCTTCCAATTGTCTTGATTTTCCAACAACTCCAGTTCAACTTTTTTTGGGTTTTGATAAGGAGCTTTCCCATGTGAGGTCTTATTTGAATAGATTACACCATGAGGTTCATAGTTCCATGGTTCCCCTTGTTGAAAACCCCTAGATGAAATAAGATTTGTTGTAATCTACAGTGTTGTCTTGGTGTTAACAATAAAAATACCTACCTCATTTTTCAATTTGAAATTCACCTTATGTTTCTTTGGCACAAAATGAAACTCATTTATGTTTAACCATTTCCTAATATATTCAAGAGAAAAAATACTAGGAGTTAAGAAAATAGGCAACGGGAAAGGATGGAGTTGGAAACCATAAACCCTTATTCCAGTGTAATGCTAAAAAATATACCAATATATTACTCTTGTGTCTAGACTCAATTGTAAGAGTTTTTTACACTCAATAAATATTCTAGGGGGATTTTTATCAAATATGAGTTGGTATAATTTAGACATAAACTAGTTAATATAGTGAGGAAATCCAACATTTAGGGGTTTCTTCTTAATAATATGAGTCCAATTAATCAATGAATTAGGGTTACCATGGTAATATTCAATTTTTAACCCTAGATGCAAAAAATGGTGAGCTTGTGTAAACAGGAAGAGGTTAACCAAGTATGACGAATATCTGAAACATCGAAGGGATTTGAATTTTGAGAGTTGATAATGAATTTGGTTTGCCAAAAATTGGGGAAAATTAAATTTGATAATGGGCTTGGTCAAAATTGGACAAATAGAAGCCACGATACCCAACCCAAACTCATTTATAGTTAAATCATCATTTTCCCCGAAAATCATAGAAATTATGGAAATAATATTTCGATAGTTCTCAGGAAATAATTTGTATTGGATGACAGAGTTATCGGGAGGGATGTTGATATTTTTGCATAGATATGACTGTAACATGGTATCCCTCTCCTCGGGCTTACATTTTGTGAAACATATATCTTCTATAATCTCATTTAATGTCTCACCGTCTAGATGCAATGTCCATATCAACATTTTGAAAATAGATTAAGGGGTTATCTCAATAAGAACATACACATAAGTGGAAATTACAATTCATTTTGAGATATAATTTTCAACACACCAAACGACAAATTCCAGGAATTGATAGAATCACAGTATCATAAATTTAGTGAGGTTATATCCCCATGCATAGTAATGGTCAACCATATTGGAAAAGTCTTCTTTTACTTATTGGTATGGCTCAACAAAGTCAAAAGATAGGACGGGGTCGAAGATGTCTATATCTTTGTCAACTAGGTCTTCTTCTATGACATTTGTATTTTTACTAGTCTCTGATATTTGGGAAGAATGCATTCTTAAACGATGATTAAATAATAAAGAGGATTCATATTTACCCGTGGAGGATGTGGATTCGATTTGGTATCATACTAGGATGATGATGGAAAGATTTGCAGGAATAACGAAACCGACACTCAAATCCTTTGATAATTCGAAAGGAAATGTTAATTTGACGTTTACCCCATTTTTTTCATTGAAAATAGATATGTGTCATTGTTGGATATGAGAAATATTAAATTTAAAATGAAATAAATGAGTATTTACCTTTTCACCAGTTGACGTCATGATTGGACATGTACCTTGAGTTAATTTCGAGGGGAGAGGGGGTGGATGTGGTTAAGTTAACCACATACCCCGGGGGCTGAAATTGATGGATGAATTCCACGTTCCAAAGATTAACATTCAGGTAGATGTTTTTTGCACCACCCCCTTTAGTTAAACGTCAAGAATACGAAGGGGGGGAGGGGAGAAGAAATTTTTTGTGGGTCGTCAATCTTGAATCCAGTGCTTGTCATTAGATCTGCGAAAAAAGAAGCAAGTTTTATTAAGATTATATTCAAAAAAAGGTTTATATAATAAAATTAAAAAAAATTACAAAGGCTTTGTTTTAAACCCTCAATTTATTTTAAAAAATAAAACTAATATAATAAAAAGAAAATCCCTAAAGAGATTTTGTTACTTAAAACAATAAAACTAAAAGTCAAAATTCATTCAAACTAAAATATTAATAACCATGAGCCTAGGTCCTAAAGAAATCTATTTTTTTTATTTATGAAAATTTAGTTTTATGTTACAACATCTTCCTCCATCTGTGGATTGTGTCTCCCTGCGAGACACAAAAGAACAATAGACCATGTGCCTTTATTGGGTTATGGATTCATTATTGCAAGAAAAACTAATCAAGAAATCTAGTGGAAAATATTTTATCCTTGAAATTTCAGCAAAACTTTACTTGTCATTTATTCTATATTTGAAGAAACCGAATGACTATTAATTTCAAAATTCAACATGTTTATATAAAAAAATGACCAGAAGAGATCTTAAATATTTCACTCACTGAACTCTATTAAGGAATTGTTTAAGGTAATATAAATATAATTTTTTGCTAATGAATTAATTTGTAACTTGTGTTTATTTTTCAAGGCTTAATAATATTTCAAAGAATTTTTGGGTCAGAACAGATCCATTTTCTCAGAAGAATAATTTTAATTGAGTATTATGATAAAGATACTCATTGACATTATTCCTCATCCTCACGGTGTTGCTAAATTTCCAAAAACCATCCATATCATATAGTGTAGTCACCCCAACATCACATGCCTTGCTTCACTGACAACGAGCATCCATAGCCTCGGTGAAGATACTTTCATTTCCAAAATTGATTTTCCTTTCATGACTTCAAGTTTGGCTTGAGATGAGGGAGATCATTTATGAATTTCCTTTCATCATCTCTTTTAAGTTTCATTAAATTACTTTGAAGTGGGGGAAATAAATGTGTTATAAACACAAGGGATTCCATTTGTTTATCAAGGATGAGTTGGATATGTCTGAGTTATAAATTATACTAAAAAATAATTGTCATTTCCTCAGATATAGCTCTATCCTTTCCAAAATATTTTAATTAGTGTTATACCATGAATAGAATAACAAGTTACAAGTTTGAGTCTAAATTATCTTCCTAGAAGAAATTATCTAAAACATACCTTTTCAACTTTGGTGAAATTCTCATAATATTATCCTTTCTAGTTTCAAAATAACATGTTAAAATATTAATCATTAGTTCAATAAATTTTGTTCTATCAAGATTTCTTAAAATTCTGAGAAGAAAAGAATTTATTTAGAGGAAAATTATTAAATGATTTGGATTCTTAATAGTTAAGTGAACAAGGGATCTAAGAAGAAACATATATTTTTTTTTTATCTTAATTTGTTTCAAACCTAATTATTTGGAAATTATAAAAAAATAAAATAAAGAAAATTAAAGAAAACTGAGTATGTACAATGAACAATAAAATGAAAAAAAAAAAATTGAATAAAAAGTTTCAGGAACTGCCCATTCACAGACAATTCCAACAAATCCCCTTCCAAGTTTTGAAGAGAAAATGAGTTGTTTACCTCTACTACAAAAATCTTATATAGTCCCAGCCATAATAGATCAAACTTTCCATGCTTTCCAGGATCTTCTCTCGTGCTATCCCACTTTAGTACTAAATCACTAGGGATAAAATCTCTCTATTTTTCTCTTCTATCAAATATATCCTTAATCTTATCTTGGTATTCTTGAAATTGTTGATCAACCTGCTCTCTGTTTTGTTGTACCTCAATCAGATAGTTCATTTTTCTGGTAAAGTCATTAGGTTCCTCTTCAACATACTTCATTGGTTTCATCATAGGAAAAACAATATTAATAGGGAAAACAACTTCAATACCAATTATAAACTTGGGGAAAATGGAGTTTTACACCTCACCAATATGCTCCTTTATCATTGGATCCAAAATATATTTCTTCACTGACATTTCGACAAAATATATACTTTCCTCGCCAATACACTCCTTTTTCAATTTCTCCAAAAGATCTTTCTTCCCCAACACACTCTATCGACAACTTCTAAAGATCTTCCTTCACTAAAACACACACTATATCAGTGAATTCAAAACTTTTTCGCTCGCTGACACATTACACGAAAAACATGTTTTCTTCATTGATACACCATGTATCAACCACAAAAGACTTTTCTTCTCCAACAAACTCTATATCGACCACCAAATGACATTTATGTACTTCATCGATTTTCTGAATTTTTCAAAATTGTGAATCTACGACTATCGTGAAACTATGTGCGAAGCTCCCTACACAAACTTGACCATTCAAAAACTTAATTCGACCAATTAGCTTCCCACATTAACCTCTACGCCAATAATAACAACACCAAAATTTGGATTTATAGGGGTTTTGACCCTGATTTCTTCTATTGGTGAACTTAATTTTCTCCCCCAACACATGCAAATACCACAAATTTGGCCATTGTTTCCTCCATAACCAAAACTCATTTTCCAAATTCCAATTATCGACATACCCATGTTGATTTTAAGTTAAAATACACCCAAAATTGGGGATTTTTCTCGATTCCACAAATTTCCCCAACTAGAACACATGTAGAAACATGATTTCTATTGTAACTGACCCCTGCAAGCCCAATGTTGCAACTTAAGCTATGATACCAATTGTAAAATGCATGTCCTACTAAACCCCTTTAAAAAAATTCTTTGACACAATAAAATTAACAACATGAACATGTTAATTTATTCATGCATAGAATAACATATATAAAAACCCATGAATGCAAGAATTAAAGAAAACACAAAACATTCATATAAAACCATTTACACAGTGGAATAAACATGTAAAATATAGTAGAATATTATATTTTCATGGCTGAATCAACTAGTTGCATACAAGGGATGTTCCTTACATCCATAGGCTTGTTGTTCATTTTTTCTCAAGAACAAGCCACCCCTGAGTTGAGGCTATGAGTCCACAAGGAGGTCTGACCCTCTTTGCTTTCCACTCTCAACATTTAGTAGCCCAAAACCAAATTTCTACTCCAAAAAAATTTCCAATCCACCTACTCTCTCTTTCCCCACAAACTGCAAAACCCAAGAAATGAGATCCCCCTTATCTACCACATGTTGAGCACTCAACACACCCTCAAAATTTTCTGAAACTATGGGGTAGGAATTTTATTTAATTTCATCCTTATACTTCGATTGTCTCATGGTCATAACTTGTTTCAAGGTTTTATTTTGTTTTCTTCTCATTTCGGTCAAGTCCTGAGCTTACTATGGATTATAACTAGAAGCCAGAAAGGTTTAGGCAATTATGATGTTGAGAAAATTGGTTCAAGACTTAATATTTATAAAACTTTGTCAAAAATAATTGTCAGTAATCAATTGAAAAGGAGACATACCTGTATACCTTTTAATGTTGATTCTATTGGTCAAGAGTGCAAATTCAAAATGAGAGTTCCAATCTTTCTTATTTTTAGTTAACATTTTCTTGATAGTGCTCATTAAACTCTTATTTGATGATTCAACTAATCCATTACCCTGAGGATAATAAGCATTTGAATGACCAAGAATGATATTTTATTTTTGACAGAAATATATCATAGCTAGGGACTTGAATGCTTGAGCATTATTAGATATGATTTTCCTAGGGCATCCAAACCTAGCAAAAATATTGTCTTCTAGGAATTTGATAACAACTGCATCAATAGAAAACCTGGTCGGAATTGCTTCTACCCATTTTTAAACTTAATCAGTTGTTATCAAAATCCATTTGTGTCCAGCACTAGAAGCAAGGTGGATTTCACCTATAAAGTCTAAACACCACTGTTGGAAAGGAGCTTCATCTTTTATGGGAACAAGTGGTAATGATGGGAAAAAAAATTTTCCTGCAAAAAATTGATATTCCCTACAAGCTCTAACCTTTGAATTTAACTCAGAAAATAGCTTTGTACAGTAGTAGCCATCTCTCAAATTTTTTTATGTAGTTTCTCTCTAAGCATGTTGTCCTCCAAAAATGCCTTTGTCGAATTCTTCTATGATACCTGCAGTTTCATCCTCAACAACACAATTAAGAAAAATTACCAAAGGGTCTTTCCAATAAATATTTTCATTCATAATACAATACTTAATTGCTTGAAGTTTAAGGGACCTAACCTTTGCTTGACTGAAATCAGATGCACATTGAAGATTTTGCAAATAAAAAAAATGTTGTTTATATTAGGGAGAGGAAGAAAACTTATCATGAATTTTTACCAAAGGTTGTTACATATATGTATCTTTACACTCATCTTGGGGATGTTATGTTATATATGTGATTTGATTTACCCCAATAAATCTACAGCTTTATTCAACTAACAAATTTTCCAAGCCTTGGCCTTTAATCAACTTTGTTGGTTTTATTTCCAAATCATATTCCTGGATCTTTTCTATCCATTTTTCTCTCTTTCCATCTATGTCAGGTCGATTTAGAATCTCTTTCACTTTGTTTTTAGAAACATATAAAACAATTTTAGTGTGAATAACATAGACTCTAAAATATTTCAGTGTCTTCACCAATGCATAAGCTTGTTTTTCCATTATGTTGTATTTCAACTCTGAATCTCTCAAACTTTTACTGAAAAATGAAATTGGTTATTCCTATTTTTCTTGATTCCTTTGTAATATGACAACAACAATAGTATCGTCAAATGCAAAGGAGAAAATAAGAAACTCCTTAGGATAATATGGGCTTGTCAACACTGCTTCTCCCAAAGATTTCTTGATTTAATCAAATGAGTATCTAGGTTTTGGGGACCACTTAACCCCACTATCCTTTTTAATCATATCAATTAAATCTTTGACCACCTCAACAAAATTAGGAATGAATATTCTTAAAAAGTTATTTTTTCAAAGGAAGAACTATATCTCTTTATTTTTCCTTGGTAAATTGATAACCTGAATTGCTTCCACACATTGAGGATCAATCTTGAATCCATCCTTTGATACAATATCTCTGAATAACTTTCCTTCCTGTATATAAAAATGAGACTTTTTAGGATTTAGTGAAAAAATATATTTTTGACATTTAATGAAATTTTTCTTAAGATGTTTTAAATGGTCTTCATTTGATTTAGAAAAAACAGTAAGATCATCTAAATAAATCACAACAAATTTGTCCCTTTCTCCCACAAATGTTATGTCCATTTCTTGTTGAAATGTTTCTCCTGCATTCATTAACCCAAAGGGAATTTTGTCATACATGAACGTACCCCATGGTGTATTAAAAGCAGTCAGTTCTTTGTTTTTCTCATGCACAACAATATGATTATAACATGAAAACCCATCAATCATTGAAATTTGATTAAAACCAACTACTTTCTGCAAAACATGATCAATTTTAGGAAAAGGATAATTATATTTTAATGAATAATTATTGAGATTTCTAAAATCAACATAGAGTATAATTTCATTGTTCTTCTTCCTAACATGCACTAAATTTGCAACCCAAAAATAATATCTCAAAGGAACTATAATCTTTTCATCCAATATATTTTTAAGATTTTTTTCAATGATTGGGAATAAGATAGGATTTACTTGTCTTAATTTCTTTTTAAATGGTTTAGATCCTAACTTCAATGGAATTTTATGTTAAATAATGTTGGTGTCATAGGTATTCATATGTTCATAAGACCAAGAAAATACTTGAGTGTATTCTTTGAATAAATCAATATACTTGACCTTCTAATCAGTAGGCAGAAACTTGGAAAGTTTGATATATCTTTGTTCTTGCTCAGTCTCAATATTGTTATCTTCTACTTATTCCTTTTGACAATGAATAGTTGGATTTACAAAAATATCACCTTTGTCAAACAACTTCTCCAGAGGCACCAATCCCTTTGGAATATGATTATTTATTAACACCATCATTTTGTGATTAACAATCATATATTGTAATTTAGCGTTTGGATGACTGTTGGAGAAGGAAATTTTAGGAGTTAAGTGTAATAAGCGAGGCATAATGGACCAAAGGAAATAGAAGAATTATAGAAAAGATGAAAGGCCAACACGACAAAGGGAAAATGAAGCAGTGCGCTAGGAAAGAAGGAAGATTAGCGCAAGGAATAGTTGGATCGAAGACCAACCGCACAGAAGGTGGTTATAAAGTGGGTAAGTGGACTCCACTTAGATTTAGGGTTTTGGAGTCATAATGTAAGGGTTTTAACCCATTTTGTAGTATAAATATGATGTATGAGGTAGATAGGATATATCATATATTGGCCTGAGCTACCCTAGAACTTGTGTGCGACAAGTCTATTTTGGAGAGTCCTTCTTGAGTCTGAATTTTTGTATTGTTGAGAGTTGCAGAGCTCAGATGGAGTCAATGTTGAGATGTAACTGAGGGTCAATTCACAATATGTGGAGCATGGTGCAATGTTGGTCAGCCTCACATGCACCATTCATACATTATGATGTAATGCATGTAATGTTATTCTGATGAAGAATAAGAAATAAGCATAAGATCTTTGTGCACATAGCCCAGGGGGGTGAACCATGGTAAACATTGTGTCTTATGTGTGATGTGTTCTTTTATATGATTTATAATGAATGAATGGTTAGATGAATGAATCTATTAGGGTTTATTTACAGTGTGCACCAGTACAATAATGCAAAATGTATGTCATTAAATGGATAAAGTAATAGATTTGACGAATATTATGGTAGAATGCATGTTAAAGTAGAGCAGTATTAAAAATAGCATCTCCAATCCCTTCCATGATTGCAAACATCTGCATCCTGTAGTCACCCATAAAACATCTTGGGTGAGACTGTGATGTGCACTCTATGCATGGTGTAGCCTTCTAGTTTACCAGAAGGGCTGATGGTGAAAAGGATTTTGTTGGAGAAAATAAGGTAGAACCCGGGTCAACCCATACATCCAACACATGGTTATGTTGTTAGATATAACTCAAAAATAAAACCTGGAAGGGGTTTGGTGAAGAATATGGAGTGGTATAAAGGGATGTTCAGGACATGGAATCCTATGAAGCATGATATTTAAAGATGGTTGGAAACAAAGAAGCTAGAATTTGTGCAAAAAGATAAAAAGGGTTCCAGGTACACACAGTGCCAGTATCTACAGAGGTATGTATTTACTGATTTGCATGAAGCATATTTCTTTCATTTTCTAGAATTATTACAGGGGTGGTTATGGAGGTTGAAAGATACTCATCCGACTAATCAAATCAGGCCAATAGAGTGGACCGCTGAAAATATTGTGTGATTGGAAGGGTTAATAACAAATTCAAGTGTGCAGTGGATTTCTGGCTCAAAAGTATTACTGCGTGGTTTATCACTGAGTTTGCAGTAGATACAATGAATTCATATACTACTACAGAGAAGTATTTCTTGAGGGGACATAGAGGGAGATACATTAGGTCTCTTTACACGTCGATCAAGATATTATTACATGATAAAGGCATGATGACTATGGAATCATACAACTAGATCACTCTGCACAGATGGGGGAGTTGGGGGAAGCACTAAGGAAGATCTGATAAATGGAGAAGGATCTGTAGAGTAGCCACAAGAAGGAATAAATGGACCCTATCATGATGGATGATGAACATACCAGGGAGATCATACGAAAAGTAGGTGTGATGCGCAGCGGATAACCCTACCAATACAATATGAATAGAAAAAAGAGGGTAGTATATGAGTGAGAGGGATTGGACAATGATGAGGAAGAGGTGGAGGATATTCGTTCCATGGGGCATATTGAGAATATATTATGCACCACATATGAGAGTAAAATTAGAGGTCATGGGTATGGTGTAGAAGATTCAAGCCTCTCCATTCCATATCTGAATTAGTGTGGAACCCACAACCTCATGTGCGACTAATACATATGAAGAATACAAACCATTTAAGAAACAAGTGATTAGTGGTAAAATAATTTTTTTATAGGACCTGGGTCCAATAGCAGAAGTGAAATTTGAGCAAGTAGCAATCAAATATCTACACCACACGAAGGTGGTAGTTCAAAAAATTTCATAATGGAAGGACAAGATCCAAATATTAGTTTACCAGAGTTTTGAGGGGACATGTCAGATGATCCAGAAAAGCATTTGTTTATCTGTGAGAAGATATGGGGAAAAAATCATATTATAGATGAATATACAAAGGTTTCACAATTGGAAATCACATTTAGAGACCATACATTAGACCGGTACATGGGCATCGCAAAAAATAATCCAATAGGAATGCCTACAATTGTAGAAGAGGTGAAGATACAATTAATCAATGAATTTCAGAAACCTAGTTCAGAGGACCAGTTCATGAATGCAATGATGGATATTAAGTAGAAACCAGGAGAATCAGTCTGGGAAGTGGACCAGAAGTTCAATAGGCTAAAAGTTAAGTTAAATTACTCTATTACTGATATGCAACATAGACTTTTGTTTGTTAATTTTATGTTGCCACACTTGAAGTATCCTTTGAGACACCAAAAGTTCTAGAGCCAGTCTGAGTCTCTGCAAGCAACATTGCAGTTAGAAGAAAATAATTACAAGCATACAAATCCAGTTGTGGAAGAGTTGAGGCAAGATATGAAGAACTTAACATTCTAGTTGAATCAGAATAAAGGAAAGGAAAAAAGAGAAGATGTTTGGTGTACAATGTGCAGGATAGAAGGCCATTACAAGAATGAGTGTCCATTATTGGCACGGTATATTGGACTGGGTATGCCAAACCCTTTATCTTCATAAGGACCATGGTGTGAGATTTTCAAAACACATGGGAATGATCCCTATCACTTCCCCCTAATGAAAAAGTATCAGACAGTACCAAAGAGTATATTTTTTAATTTTTGCAAGTTAGTTGGACATGAAGACAAGGAGTGTAGAACCTTGGAGATGATGAAAGAAAGGATTGCGGATACAAACAGGGTGTAAGATGAACATGTAATAAGACAATATGCACAACAACCACAGTATAACAATGCGCAACAACCACAGTATAATATCGTGAAGTAGTTTCAAGCACAACCATAGTTTAACAATGTGAAACAGTTTGGAGAACCACCACAACAGTGCACAACACCACCGCAATACAATAACGTGTAGCCATAGTATAATCGGGGACCCTAGTATAATACACCATGCAGAGATAATCAGGGCAACAGATGAGGCTTTAGAGGAGGATTTTGTGGAGGAAAAGGCTTTGGAGGAGGTCAAGGACCAGTAGTTTTCCATAACTTTCATAAACCAAGGAACTATGAACATAGTTACCAACTAAACAAGAACTCTACAGAGTTCTCGTTTTGGGGGGTGTCAAGTTTTTTACCCTGTTTTTAAAAATGGTGCTACCAGTAGCACCCCCCTCCCTTTTTAGGTGGTTTTTTGATATTTTAAGTTTTTTGATACATAAGGTTTCCACTTTTTTGTTTTTAAATGCTTGTTTTTCATTTATTTTCAAATTGTTCAAATTTTTTATTTTTTATTTTTTTCTCAACAGTGTTTTTTCATCTATTTTCAAACTTTTCTATAATTTTTTATTTTTTATTTTTTATTCAGTGGTGTTTTTAATCATATTTTCATGCTCAATCCAATGTTAAAAATGTTGTACATCATTTAATTTTTTTTAAATTAAGATTTTTCATGTAATTATGTGTCCTTAATTAAATTATGGTTCCATAGTTTTTAAATATAGTGGAAAATATCATTTTTAACACATTGTTTTACCTTTACTTCAATACATAGAAAATAATTGTAGTTAAATAACAATATTTTAAAATATTTACCAAAAATATATAATTCATTTTTTTTGGATCAATTAAAAACTAAACAAAACAAGAGAACAAAAAGAATTGAAATTAAAAAAAAAAAACATTTAAAAAAAAATTATATTAAAAAAAACTATTGAAGAAAAACTTAAAAAATTAAAGAGGAAAAAAAAACATAAAATAAAAAATATATATATCTAAAGTAATAGAAAATGAGAAAAATTAAAAAAAAAAAAGGTTAAAAAAAATTATAGCCCAAAAAAACATTGAAAACAATAATTTAAAACAAAAATACGTTTTTTCGTTAAAAAAATGAACAAAAAATGCCTTCAAACTTACAAAGAAAAAAAAATGAGAAAAAAACAAACAAAAATAAAACATCTAAAATAAAACATATTCGATGAAACTAAATTAAAAAACCTTAAAAAAATAATTTGTTTTCATGATGATGATGATGATGATGATGATGATTAACATCCACTAAGACCTAATTGGTCTATTGAACCTTAAGATGGTAAGTGATTACTTGTGATTCTTTAGAATTTTGTTTTTGTGCTCGAAAAGCATTAAGAGAAGCTTTCCAGGATCACCATACTTTTGTTGAGTTAAGAGGTTAGGAAGGTTGGTAGTGTGATCAATATTTTGAAAATGAGATCTAATATGGGTATAGGCTCGACAATCTAAGAGAAAGTGATTTTCATCTTCAACCTTCTTAGTGTCACAAAGG
>ML778776.1:665332-676474 GCA_009831015.1 Picea engelmannii | reverse complement strand
CTTGATTTCCAACTCTCTCTCTCTAGTCATTCATTTCATTTCATTTCCATTCTATGCTCTAGGGTTTTGGAGTATTTTCTCTCCAAAACTATTTTTCTTGAGTAATATCAATAAAGGAGAAACTTTGGAGGACAACAAGAAGACTAAGGCATATGCTTCTTTTTCTTATGCATGGTAGGTAACATTGTGATGATTTCTTTAGATGATTGCAACTCTAGATCTTAGGTAAAGTGTTATCTAAGTAGATCTACTAAGGCGTATGCTTATTGGGTTTATCTATCTTGATGTGTTAAATAAAATAGAAGTGTCATTTTGTTTCAATACATCAACATATTGTCTATTGTCTACATGTTACTTGAATAAATCTTGCAAGTTTACTTCTAGGGTTTCATTGGGAACTCCTTGAAGGAGAAGGATCACTTGAAGCTATCACATACTCCATTTCTCTAACCCTATTTTTTTTTTTTTTTAACAAGGGGAATCGGTAATAACGGTAGTATCGTACTCACGTGACACGAGGTCGAATCCTGTCGGCTGCCTTATAACCCCTAGGGAGAAACGCATAGCCCACAAGCACGCCCTCCAAGTAAATCGGGGTGAGAATCGACCTTGAGACCTCTTTTTACATATTTCCTTCCATTTACACGGCACTTGCCAATCGGTCTACACGCCTGCGGGCATTTCTCTAACCCTATTACTCTTCATCTATTATTGTTTTTCATACATTCCATTTTCAGGTAGCATATAATTGTTTAAGTAGGTCATTTTAAATCGATATAATCTCTTGGTTTCTTGTGGAAAGTCTTGCCCTAAAAGGCAAGGGTTTTCCTTAATCCCTTTTTGGTTGTGTGTAGCCATTCTAGCAAGCAAAGCTTGCTGATTTTGCAGGTATATCAGATCTGGTTGAGAGGCTTTTGTCTGCCCAAAGGAGAAGCACACAACACTAGAAGACCCTCTTGGGGATTTGGTAGCTATCTCTCAACCCTACCTTGCACTTTTCTTCATTTTTGGCACGTTTTTGCCTCTTTCTTTTGCTTGTTAGTGGTTCACATCTATATAGGAAGGAGTGGTACGGACTCCCTCTTTGCGTGAACTTGTTGGGTAGCATAGATCTAGCTAGGGTTTCATTTCTTAGCATTTTTTCTTTTCCTTCTAGCTAGGACGTGAGGTTTAGAAGGTGAGGGGCACCTTCTCAACCTAGGACGTGGGGTAGGTTTGCTTTTGCTTGTTTGCTTGCTTGATAGTTTAGTTGCTTAGTTTCTCTCTCTCTTTCTCATTTACTTGTTTTCCCTAATCACTAAATCTTAAAGGAAATTAACCTAACTAATCAAATCTATAATAATACCTACCTAGTTGGGGGAGGAATACCCCAATAGGTAAGGCTAAGTGTTGAATGATATGATGTGATATGATCTATGGTTAAATGATATAATTGCTTATGTTTTAGATCTACATCTTAATCTTAAGCCTATTGGGCAACACCTAAGTAACATAACTAAATCTTGCTTAGTTTCTTTTCAAGCTTATTCTCTTTCTTTTGCACATGGTTTAGATCTTAATGTTTAACATCTTTAAAGTGCTTAACAAGTAATTGGTTCATTAGTCTTTTGCTTATATCTATTGAAAACCATTTGCTTGGGCTTGGAATGTGTTGAATGGTTAAGTAGGCAAACACACTAAATTTTCTTTCAAATCTCTTGAAGGCAAGTTGTTCTTGCCCTAGTGTTTTTCTTTCATAGCAAGCTCTTTAAGTGCATGTGATATATCTTTCTTTTTCGGCCATCTTATTTGCTTTACATGTGTTGATATACTTGAATTGCATAAGCTAGAAGCAACACACCTAAAAGCTAATAACAGTTTCGGCCATATCACTAAATTGCATTTTTAAAGTGTCTTAAAATCTTCCAAACACTCTAATAACCACCTAAAAGTCTACCTAATCAACTTATATACTTAATAGACTCTTTAGGGTACCTTAGACCACCATCTTCACCATCTAAAACGAGGCTTGAGGAAAACAACGGAGGGTAGTGGCAGGGCACTGTCCCGTGGCGCACTAGGTGTGTGTCCTCTCCGGGAAGTACTCTTGTTTTGGGCTGACTGGTTCTGCTAGGGTTGGCCTCGTTGCCATACTATCTTGAGCGTCCAACAATTATTTGGCAATAGGAGGAGGAGGCTCCGGTGAAAGCTAATTAAAATTTGATAAATCTTAAGAAAGCCTAATAATTAAACCCTAGACCAAACCTAATAAACTACTTGGGGGTTTAATAATTAAGAGTGTGGATCATCTTTGATAATCTTAACAACTTTTGTGCTAAGTCTTCTAAATCTTCTTAAGTTGTTGTTGATCTTGCTCATGATGATAATGATGTGTTGATGATGATCTCATAAATGTGGTGATGTGATATAATGTTATAGTCTTTTGATATCCTGCACACATATAAGTAAAACGTGGTTAGCTTGCTTGTTGTATCTTAGATATTCTTTATTTGTAAATCTTGCATCAAGTACTTTGTGGATATCTCATTTGTGAATAGATAGTTTGTAATTCTTTTGTAAGTACTTGTATCTAATATTCTTTGGTATTCTTTAATTGGATTTATTTGTAAATTTGTAAGTAATTTGTAATCTATTGTAACGAACAACCCTTTAACATAGTTGACCCCTTGCCCAATTTCTAGGCACTAGTCTTAGTTGACCTAGGGAAAAGGCTTGCCTCACATGCTAACCCTTGCATATTGCATTGTTGCCTTAGCATCTTAGGATTAGAATCCCCCCTAACCTTAACAAATTGAAATTAACTCCTAGAACCTAACTCTAACACATCTAGTAACTAAGGTCTACCCCCTTTGGCTTCCCTAGGAGTAAGCCTAGACGGAAGAGGTTCCGGTCAAAGTGACAGCGTGGGCTGTGAACCTAGGAATTGTGCCTCCAAGGACACACTAAGTGAGCCAGACTTAGCTCACATTTACAAGTGTGTATAAGGACGGCAACATAGTGTACAACTTACAAGTGAAGTGCCCTCCTAAATATAAAAAGCAATTCGAAATAGACTAAGTTGGTTGCCCTCCATCTTCAAAAATACTCCACATTCATGAGAGAGAATCCAAATCTCCACTAGGGTGCTACTCCCCAGGCCAAAAATATATGTGGTGGACTAAACACAAAGCAATGAATAAGGCTCATCATGTGGTGCACCGTAGCCTAGAATACATAGAGTGAATTGAAGTCGAAATCCATTGAATTGAATTGATGTGAATTGAAAGTCAAGGATCAAAACCTTATCCACAAGTAGGGTGCGCTTCTCTAGGATACCAACAGATGAAGTGAAGTGCACATAAGGGAAAGATGATGCATCCTCTTGTGGTGCACCCTGTTATCCACCAAGTTGCACTAGGATGGATTTCCAGCGAGCCGCCAAAGATTGAACATTTTCATGTTCAAAATTCAGAGTTCAGAAGTTCAGCTGGTCTTTAAGACCAACCTTTTTCACGTTTCCATAAAAAAATATAATAAGAGATGTTGAATGATGAACTTGTAAAAGGTCTTAGCCACCTAGTCTTAAGCATGAGTTATACTCTGGAGTGTTTTTTCACTTATTAATTATATTTTGTTGTTCAGGCAATTTATAATTTATGAGTTTTTTCACTCAATCCCTCCAGAGCCGTAGTATATGCCCATGGTTAGGCCTTAGCATGGATCTAAGCCTAATGTCTGATGTATCTTACCATGCTAAACATTCTCCTTGAGTCTTATGGAAATGTGCTAAGTCCCCCTTAGGTTTTTTTTAATTTTTCAGTTAATTAAAAAATTGCCAGAATTCGGCAATTTTTAATTAAAAAATAAAGATGTATTAAAAAAGTGGTACTAGGGGACTTAATATGCCATGGGGGTGCTCATTTTTGGACCTAGAGCACCCATATTACCTAAGTGCCCACTTAGTTGAGCAAAAATAGTGATTTTAATCACTTAAAAATCATTTTTGCTCAAAAAACCCAAAAAAGTCAAAATAAAATAAAAAAAATCAGCAAAGGACAAAAATCAAGGAAACATGTGGGAACATGTTGGGGGAAAAATAAAGCCTCAAAAGGCTATGTGGCAATACAAGGATGATTTCTATTGGAAAAATGATCAAAGTGGGGCATGTGTGAATTGTTATTTAGCATGTGCCAAGAAGAGGTGCGCCCTCCTTGAGAGAGGTGGCGCACCCACATATGAGCTCACCCGATTTTGGGAGGTGGCAATCCTCTACCCAACCCAACCTGCTATGTGGCGAGTTGTGAGGAGTTGTGGTATAGGTGGCTGCC
This sequence comes from Picea engelmannii, assembly GCA_009831015.1. NCBI lineage: Eukaryota > Viridiplantae > Streptophyta > Pinopsida > Pinales > Pinaceae > Picea > Picea engelmannii. The sequence continues at coordinate 672,167 of ML778776.1, read as the reverse complement.
ATCCCTTTACATTTGGCTACCCTTTCCCTTCCAAGTGGTGCGCCCTTCCTTTCCATGTGGTGCGCCCTCCTTCACTTGGCTTCTTCACCCTCTTGCTATATATTGGAGTTAGCTCTCCCTTTGTAATCAGATCTGGTTATGTAAAGTTATGTTGTTGTAATACGCTCTCGGGCTGTTGGAATAAAACTTGAAGACTTTGGAGGTCAATCTTGGTGTCTTATACCAATGTGTGGATACAATTTTTCTTTGTGGATGTGTTGAGATTATGATAAACTTTCTTTTTTGCAATTATATCTGTTAGTAACCTTTTAATAAGATATTAGTGAGCTTGCTTGCATTACTAGATCTTATTTAACATATTTAATCTATGATTTCATGCCATTCTTGCTTGAATTCGTGTTTTCTAGATTGAATGTGTAGGAAGTAGATGCATCTACTTTTAACAGTTTCTTGTAAGATTTGTGTTAAGTTTACAGAAACTCTAATTTGGAGTGGAAGACTCTAGGCTGAGATTCTAACACTTTCAATTCCATCTAATCGGAAGGATTCCCTCTTCAAGTGCATCAAAGAGACTCCATAGCCCAAAGTTGGCTTCCGTTCGGCATTCTTTCTCTCTTATCTCAAATTTTCTGAAAATCTAAAATTTTTGGTTACTTTGTTGGAAATGCATGTAGCTTAGATCTATATTTATTTAAATTTCTGAATATCTAAGTGTACATGCATAAGATAAACTAGATCCAAGTTTGTACTTTCAAGTTTCATCTAAATACTTAGATCTAGCATAGGAAAAGTCTCATTTAGCATGCTTTTCTTTCAAAACATTTTAGAAGTTAAAGGATAGTTCTTTTTCTAAATATTTTAATTTCATATTTGACAATTAAAGTGCCTTTATATCGCTGTTTTAAAACAGAAGAAAAAGACCCTAAGGAGACAAGCTCTTTAGCTTGCTCTTCTTAGTTCATTTTGCTATTTTTTATGCTAGTTTACTTAGTCAATTTTGGGGTTTTCCTACTAATAACCCAAGACACTTCCAAAGTGTTTTTGGGCATCTTTTGTCATTGTTTGTTTGTTGTTTTGTGTAGGTTGACAAACAGATAAGAGGAAGTTTTGTCCGTTTTGGGTGGATTTGGAGCATCTGGGACCCCCGAGGTCACCCCTTTTATTCAATAAGTATTTTGTAAACATTGTAAAGACTTGTGACCCCCCTAATGAATGGTCACAAGTCACTCCCATAAAGAGTTGTGTAAGTTCTTTAATAAAATCAGTGGGGCTACAAGCTCTCACTCTTCATCCCCCCTGGGGGAACAGTGTTTTTGGTGATTGTCTCAAATTTTGCATTTTAGCTTAGATTCAATTTTCATAACTAAAGATAAAAAACTAGGGAGCACGCTCCAAAATTTCTCTCCCGAACGGGAACGTTCAAAGCGTTCAGGGAGGGCACTCAGGAGCGCGCTTTGGGGGCGGGTTCGAGAGGGGGGGGGAGCACTCCCCCGTAGCCTTGGGAAGTACCTTATCTAACAAAGTGTTTGCAAAGGTTGAACAAGGTTGAACAGGTTGCCCAAGCTTGGAGAGGTATCGGATTGGAGATCCATCTTTCACTCTTTTCAAGAGATTGAAGAGAAAACCCCTCTTTCTTTTACCAAGGACCCCATAGCCCAAGATTCAAGACTTGAAGAAAGACTTTCTCTCTCTCTCTCTCTCTCAACCTTCATAATTTTCAATATTCTCTTGGTTACTTTCTCATTGCATGCAAGTAGATTTCAGTTTCTAAGCTATATCAAAGTAAATCTCATGCATGCATGCATGCTACATTTAGATTTAGATCTAAGTTTCATTTCCATATCTAAAGCTAGATCTAGAAGTAGAAGTCACTTTTTTGCAAATATTTTCTTCTAAATTTTAAATGCATAGAAGTGAGTTGTTTAGAAGGTTGCTTCATTGTTAAATCTAGCTATTTAGTGTCATTTATTTGCTGTTTTGGGACAGCAAATAAAAGTCATTAAAATAACTCTCTTTTAGCTTAGTTTTATTGTTGAAAATTAACAAAAAATTTCTTTTTGTGCTTAGATTTTTTGTTGCAAGTTTGGGCTTTGAAGTTTATGATCCAAAGGCATTTGATCTCTATTGCTTGCTGTTTTATTGCAGGTTGCTAAACTAAATAAACAAGGGGAAACTCTGCCAAATGTTGGTGGAATTGGAGCATCTAGGACCCCAAGAAGCACCCTTTTGAAGACTAAACAATTTGAAACCTTGTAAACTTGTAGATCTTCATGTATAAAGGATCACAAGCCCACCCAAAAAAGAAAGTATTGTAATCCTCATAATAAAATAAGTGGGCCATGTTGCCATCCTAATACACACCTTCAAACGTGGAGAAGTCTCCAGAGTCCAACCCACTTGGTGTGCCCTTGGAGGCACAAACCTGAATCCAGAGCCACTGTCACCTCAATTTGGATTCCTTCCACCTAGGCTCACTCCTAGGGAAGCCAAGGGGGGTAGAGAATTCTCCATGTTTGAAGATGTGTATTAGGACGACAACATCGTTGCAGGGGAAAAGTCTTTTTATTCCCAGAGTACGACTTTTTGTTATCCTTTTTGTTTTTGCTTTGTTTGATGCTTCTTGTTTGTTTAGAATAAACTTGATCATTTGGCAACTCCACTTCAAAATAATTTGACAACGTATTCTTCAAGAAGGAACTCACAGTTTGCTTAGCTTCATCTTTGAACTTGAAAGGGTTTTTGGAGGAAGTTAGCGAAGCTTTCTTCTCTTAGGATTCTTAATAAATTTTGGGCCCCAGGCCATTTCTGTAGACCTTTTTCTTTTTGTTTAATGAATCTAGTTTAGAAATGGATGATCTTTATAGACCTATTGATTTTTCTGAAATAAGTGGTTATCCACATGTGATTCTAGAAAAAGCTTTACAAATGTTGCCTTGTTTTCAAGGTAATAATGTGATTGATGCTAGATGCCATGTTAACAAAGTCTCTCATTTCTTTTATAGATGGTGTAACAATGCTTTGCATGAAGATTTAGCAATGAAATTGTTTATGTTGTCCTTTGATGATGATGATCTTGGTTGGTTCACAGAACTTAAAGATAAAAAGGTTAAAACTTACAATGAATTGGTTGATGCTTTTATGGAAAAATGGAAGGATAAGGAAACTCCAGATGTAAAGAAGGTCAGTTCAGATATTAAGATGGATGCTCCCATCGAGAAATTAATAAAGGTTATTAAAGCCACGAAGTTCATTTTTGTGAATCAGTTAAAAATCTTGGAAGCTCACCTTGTCAACGCAAGTAATTACATTGGATATTCAGATCTTATAGAGCTAGAGCTTCATAGAGAACATGAAGAGGAATTTCGTTTGGAAATTCCGGAGGAAATTGAGGATGAGTCATTGGTTGATCAGGAGGAATTTGAGTTTGAAGTTGTTGAATTATCCAGGTAATTCAAATCCCCACCCGCCTCACGAAGAAGCCATCTCTTCAGAGAAGATATTATACAAACTTGATGAAAACAGTGAAGCAGTTTCCTTGACAGTTCCACTTTCAACCTCTCAACCATCAAATGAATTAATATAAGGTAATGGGATTGTTGAAGAAAACTCCGATTTATCAATTCCAGATCATTATGAACAGTGGTTGGCCTTCCACCATGACAGTCATATGCATAAATTTATCAAAATTTCACAAGGCTTGCCAAACTTCAGAGTTTGGTTGAATAAAGAACGACGCATGTTTCTTGGGTGGTCTATTCTCAAGAAAAACTCCAAGTTGATAAAACTTGGAAAGGGATCTTCAACGAATCATCCCAGACAAGGATGTTTCAGACATCTGAGGTCTTATTTCATCCATGACATGGCCGGTCCTAATTCTTTCCATCTTAGCCATTTAGATGGTGAACCCTCAAGCTATTTTTCAAATGATGAGCCATTTGGTTTCCAAAGGGGCACCTTTTGTAATGTATCTCTAACCTTTCTCCTTTTCAGTTTTGTCATTGTTTCATTTATGTATATATTCGTTGTATAGTCATTTCATTTATTGATTGTTGTTTATTTGTTCCACACATGTACTTATGTTGGGTATTGGTGAGAACTTTGTTTTGCAGATTCTGAGGTTCTCGTATGCTCTCCTTCCAAGAGATCAAGCACACATTCCCATGTGGAGCCAAATGTTGACCACCTATTTCAACTAGATGTCAACATAATGTACCATGAAGATATGTACCTTGTGATATGACAAGTTTGAAGACTTTTCGCTCAGCAAGGCAATTCTGCCCCCAACACTTCTTTCTGTGTCCATGGAATGTCCGCTCCCCTGCGTGGGATAATTTTGTAATGTATCATGTTAGAATGGGTCAAGTTTTAATAATTTAGTTGCCTAGGACTTATCATTAGGGAAGTCTTTTCATCGAGTGTTTTTTTTTCCTCAAGTAATTAATCTTGCTTTTCAGGGATTTTAATTACTCGTAAGTTTTTCACTCAATAATCCTCCAAAGTGGTGAAAGGAATTCTAATGATCGAGCCCAGTGGGTGACTAAAGTCTAAAGACGTTGTAAATGACCATGCTAAACATCTCCTAGAGTCTTGCGTAATTCCGTTAGGTTTTGATAGGAATTTTTTAATAATTAAAATTTTCCGTAAAATGAAAATTTTAATTGTTTTTGATGAAAAATGTAAAAATTTTGTCCTTGGGGATTTTGTATAGGGATGTGAGTACTCAAAACAAATGGCTTATGAGCCCCTACACCCTTGGACCAAGTTTCAACTCAATTGGACAAGTTTTGCTAGGTCAATGTCCATGAGGAGTCCAAGTCAATTAGAAATCAACAAATAAATGGCTAAGGTAAAATAGCCAAAAATTGTAAAAGTGTCTAAAGTCAAGTTAACAACTTAAGTTGAGTCTCCCTAGTGACAGGGGCACCCCCCTTGTTCATGAACTTAGGGAAAAACAAAAATTAAAGATGGAGGAGGCCTCAAACCCTAAGTGCACGCCCCCCCTCCCCCTTAGTGCCTAGTCAAAGTTTTAAACACAGGAAAAGGGGTTTTCCCCCCTCACAGCTCACCCCTCAAACCCTAAAAGTGCACCCCCTTTGACTGGATCTCCTTCTTTTGGATGGGTGACACTTGTAACTCATCCAAGAGGGGTCTCTCCTCTTTCCCTCCTTTAAAAGGAAGCCCCCTATCCTCATTTTGAATAAATCTTTCAAAGCAACTCTATTATGCCAAAATTTCTCCCTCTCTCTCTCATTCTCTCCCATTTTTTTCATGTAATCTTGCTGCAATATTGCAACCATTCTTTTGAACAATAAAGTGAAGCTTTGGAGGATCTCTTGGTGTTCTTTTGGTGTACTCTTGGTGCTCTTTGGTTGCTCGTGTGGTGTTTTTCTTTGGGTGAGGTAATATTGTAAATTTTTGTTCATTTTTGCTCACATTGTTTTACTTGAAGAACCATGTTGTCGTCCTTATACACACTTGCAAACGTGAGCTAAGTCTGGCTCACTTAGTGTGTCCTTGGAGGCATAATGCCTAGGTTCACAACCCACGCTGTCACTTTGACCGTAACCTCTTCCGTCTAGGCTTACTCCTAGGGAAGCCAAGGGGGGTAGAACCTAGTTTCTAGATAATATTTAGAGTTTAAGTTCTAGGAGTTGATTTTAATTTGTTAAAGTTTTGGGGGGAGTCTTGTTAGAATATAGAAGAATGTGTGCTCGTTTTACCATTGACGATACCCTCGTCACCCAACCATAGGCCGAAGCCACCCTCCGAGCACCATAACCTTGACTGAGAATTACTCCGGAAGCAAACCCTAGGCTAGATAGCCAAACAAGGTGTAGCGCATCTTCCTCCAAGTATAGCGCACCAACAATAGTTTATCAGATAGTCCAAACCCTAGCCAAGAGATAGTCCAAGCCAATACTGAAACTGCTAGCTGCACTTGCAGCTCTCCTCCACACGTGCGCACCAAACTGGGAACTGCAGTGCGCACCACTTGCTGCTCTGCGATTCTGAGATGTGTCAAATGAGAAATGGTGCCCTGTATTTATACTAGTTCTGCCAGATTTGTTGGGGCCGACTTCTCCTTCTGGATATGTGTCTGTTCAGTATATTTTTATTATTTCTGGCCGACTTCTTCTCTTGGAGGCTAATAACCTAATATAAATTATCTTCTTGAGCCGACAAGACTTCTAGGGTTATTAGCCAACTCATTAGGGTTTTCTCTTGCTTTCTGGAGTCTTCTATTCTCGTCAGGTTCACACGTGGAGGTAAATACCTCCCGCAGCTACCATAATATTAACACTCCCTCCTAGCTAGGGAGCTATTACAGGTAATGGTCTTGAGCACAAAAACATACCATTTACCCGGTAGCATCAATATAGTCGTCTAGACTATTTCATGACTAGATCATAAGCATCACCATCACCATCAGCTGCATCATCTCTCGAAGCCATACTTCATCTGAGTAATTAGACATGATGCTGGATAAGTCACTCACACCATAAAGTGATACAAGAGCCATTCTTATAATCTAGAAGAGTAAATGCTCTGAACCAATTTTCGTCTGGAAAGTCTCTGTTCATCATTTGTCTGGATGAGGATTATCCCCAATAAACTGTTGATGGTCTTCAAGGCAATTAGAACAAAAATAGAACACAACTGTGTCTATTCATAGTAGTACATAACTACAATCCAGTGGTTCACTACCACACCAAGTAACACACAAGTACTTGATCAACAACGTATAGTCACGAATAGTGGAACATATCCACCACAGTAGTCTTCATCTACTGTCATACAGTCTTCATAACAAACATCTGATAGCAACCTGCATAGA
>ML778776.1:624937-641663 GCA_009831015.1 Picea engelmannii | reverse complement strand
GTATGAGGGAGAGGGCGCCACATAGGTTAAGAGTTAGAGCGTGGGGTCCATTAAATGGTGAGGTGGAGGTCTAGAAGGGGCGCACCTCACTTATGAGGGGCCCACACAAAGATTAAAGTCAAAACTTTAAGGTTTGGGTAGGTCGGGGTCGTTTTTCCCCTTAGGGCATGGGTAAAAAGGGTGAAAAAGTGAGTTGAGGGTGTAGCTTAAGGTTTCAAGTGGTTAGGATGGGTTTGGGTAGGTTAGGGGGGTCTAACTTGCTCATTGCCACCTTACCACTAACTCACTAACTCAAAATTACAATGAAATTGACATTTGACTAATGTCATCTTAGCAATTAAAATTGTTGTTTTCATTGACTCTGACTCTGAGTGGACAAAGACCTAGTAAAACTTGTCCGACTGAGTTGAAACTTGGTCTTTGGGTGTAGGGGGCGCCGTTCCATTTCTTTTGAGCACAAATACCCCTATCAAAATCCCCAAGACCGAGTTTTTACAATATTAGCTCAAAAATAATTAATTAATTAAATTATTAAAAATTTAATTAATTAAAAAAAAAACTATCTAGACTCGACGAAATTCCGCGAAACTTTCTACACTGTCAAGCATGGTCATTTACAACATTCCTAAACAAAGGTTACCAAAGGACGAGACCATTAAGATGTCGTTCACCACTTTGGAGGAAATTATTGCATGTGCGGAGGGAAAAACTCAAGGGAAGTCAACCAGGCCCGAGAGCCCGGTTAACAACCTGAGGATTAAAAACCCTCGGTGAAAGGAACTCCCCTAATGGAAACATCCAAAGGTACCTGACCTAACTATGACTCATGCAGACTTAGTACATTATTAACCCACGCAGAGGTGCGGAAATTTCGTTTACAAAAATTGTGCTGGGGCATCAAATGCCCAAGTAGAACCAATACTGTTTGGAACATAGGTGCATCTGATGATGCAAACTTCATGGCACATGAGTTGACCCCTAGCTGAATAGGTGGTCAACAGTGTGATTTAGTGATATGGCCAAAACTTTTATGAGCTTATAAGTGTGTTGTTTTAAGCTTGTGACATCAAGAGTATGAACACATGTAAAGCAAATAAAGATGGCTGAAAGAAGATTTAGTTTGTCACATGCACTTAGATTATTAACATATCAGCTTGGTATTGAAAAGAAATGAATCACAAGGGCAAGAACAACTTGCCAACAAGTTATGAAAAGAAGATTTAGTGTGTTAGCCTACTTAACCATAAGATAACACTCAAGCATATGGCAAATGGCCTTAAGAGATCTATGCAATAAAGATTAACACCATTCACTTATTGAAGCATTTAGAGATTAAGGATTATAGATCTAAGCATGTGAATAAAGATAAAGACTTGAAGCAAACCAAGCATGCAATACATCTAGCTAAGTTACTTATGATGCCCAATAGGCTTAAGTTAATGATGATGTGTTGGATCTAGATCTAGAACAATTATAACATTAATCAATTAGATCATTAATCACATAATAAAACCACTTATCCTTACCTCTTGGGGTATTCCTCTCCCAACTAGGTAGGTAATTAATTAAGTTGCTTAGCTTGGTTAGGATTTATAGAAGTGAGAAAGAGAGACAAGCAAGCAACAAGAGGAGGGCTAGGAAAGTAAACAAGCAAACCAAACAAACCACAAGCAAACCCCATGTCCTAGGGTTTGAGAGATACCTCTTATCTCACAAACCCCCACGTCTTAGCTCAAAGGGGCAAAAAGGAATCAATCAAAGCAAGATTTAAACTACCCAAGAGGCTCACACGTGGGATAAGGCCGTACCACTTCTTCTCCCACAACAATGAGTCACTAACAAACAAACAAAAAAGGAATTTATGCACAAGAAAGTCTAAAAATTGACAAGGAGGGTTAAGATAGCTACAAATCCCCTTGGTGGGTTTTCTTGGTGTTGTGTGGATGTCTTTGAGTAGCCAATCCTCTCCTAATCAGATATGAACCTGAAAAAACCAGCAAGGTTTCCCTTGCTAGGAATGCTACACACAACAATACAAATGAAGAAAAACTTTTGCCCTTTTGGGGCAAAAACTTTTCACCAAAACTTAGATAAAAATTGAGATTTAGTTGACCATAAAACTAAGTTAAGCTAGCTGAAAATGTATATGGAATGAGAGCATATAGAGAAAGAGCAATAGATATATAAGAAGAGGAGCTTATATGAGTCTCAAAGAAATACTTGTACATAAGGCATTCCTAATGAAACCCTTGAAGCCAACCTGCAAGATCTAACACAATGGCATGCATATAATAGATAATATGGAGGGTTAATCTAATAAAGTGAAATACTTACACCCTATCTAGCTAACCACATATATAGATCTACAAGAATACTCTTTGCAAGATCTACTCAAATAAAATACTTTACCTAAGATCTATTCATGCAACCATCATATCAAAATCATCACAATGTTACCTCATGTGTTGTAAGAACCAAAATACTTATAGCTCTTCCCAAAATCCTCCAAAGCTTCTTTTCTTATTGCATCAAGAAAAAGGATCTTGGAGAAATACTTACTCCAAAACCCTAAGAGCCAAAGAGTGGAAATGATGGAGCAATGAGAGAGAGAGAGAGTGGAAGATCAAGTAGCATAACAATAGCTCAAGATATGGTAAAGAAAAGAGTGAGGGGAGGGTTCCTTTTATACTTGGAGAATCAAACTCACCCCTCTTGGATCAATGACAAGTGTCCAACACCAAGCAAAAGAGGAGATCCCAAGGGTAGGGTGCACCATCTAGGGTTTAAAAACTAGATCTAGGGTGTAGAAAGGATGGAAAATGTTGGGATTGTTATCCCCGCTTTTTAGGGATAACTAGGAGATCATGTCTTGAGGCCCATAGGTCCTAGACATGGAGTAACGAGAGCAAGATTGACCTGAGCATGGCCCTAGAGGGCCCATCCTTTTCTTCTTCCATCAGCTTTGTCTTGTCAACAGCAGCAGCATCCATCACCATCGGCTTGGTTCTATATCAGAGAAGGTTCTTGCTCCGTGAGGTAATTGGTCCAGGTATCATGGTATGTGTCACTTTTGATCATTGAAACCTTTAAATATATGCATCTGATTCCTTTTATCTCTAACAACTGCTTGGATCTTACATTAGCCCACTTGACCATGCTTGGGGAAATTGACAAGATGCCCTAGCAAGCCTGTGCCCATAGGTTTTGGTTTGCCACTGGGGAATTTTTGAAAAGCCATCGTCCGCTCCCATCATACTACCACTTTTACATCTTATCTCCTGCTCACTTATCCCATTCCCCTTGTCCAAGCATTGGGTTGACCTATTTGCAAGATTGCACCTTATCTCGTGGGAAGAAGGGGCTAAAGGCCCAGAAGGTAAAAGCAAGCTAGTAAAAGATAAAAGCCTAAGAATAAACCACGAGATGCTTTGCCCAGGGATCCCCGAGAAAGCAATAAAAAGCTTCTCAACAAGAAACAAGGACCCGGAAAAAATAATAAAACAAGACCTAATCAGAGGATAGGTGGTCTCATCACGAGCCAGCCTATTAGGTCCATGGATACCTAGCAGTATGACATTGCCTACCACGCTAGGGCAGTGACTCTTGGTTGCATGGCCAAGGGAAAGGGGGTCTCATCACGAGCCAACCTTCTCATCTCTGTGAAAGTACTTGTGGGTAACGCTGTCAGCTCTGGTCACCATGCCAAGGCAGTGTCCCCTGATCAGCTTTTGAACAAAAAAGAAAATAAAAGAATAAAAAGAACAAAGGAAAGAATGGGCTTGGAAAAAATGCATCCATGACAGGGACAACTCGCCTTCTACAAAGGCACCTGCAGGTAACACTTATGCATCCTTGGCCCTCACTGCACCCACATGTTTGGACATCCCCTAGCCACATCACCTCACTTACATGGCTTGGATGAGATTTTTCGGGAAACTTTCCTTTTCTTATGGACACTAGCCCAATAGGACGCCTTGACCTTTTCTCCAATCTTGTATTGCGGGTTTTTGTAATGTCTTTGAGTTATTGACTGATGTATTAGGGGTTTTATGCATATGTTTAATAATATTGATGATGAGATGTGATTGACATTGCTATGATCCCTATGACTGATGAGCCCATGGAGGGCATAACTTTTGATGTGCAGGACCATGCCCGACGGACAGGTACCATTTGGACTGGTACACATGGGGAGATGATCAGTTCGGACCTCCATGGGGATGAAGAGCCCACCAGATGGATGTTGAGACCCCATCAGGGGGCAGAGACAGGATGGAGATGGATTAGGGCCTTTGCACCGAAGAAGAAGAGGACGTTCCATCAGGGGCACTTGGGCTGAGCTGGACCTAGGGGGATTGACCCACTTGTAGTGGAACGTTGGTTCCAGATGACCCAGGACGTCACTAGGAGGCTTATAACGTCATCATGAGCGTATGGAAGATGGACAGGGTGGTTGGCACGTGTGGAAGTTTGGAGGAGCCCAAGGAGGGCTAACGTTTTGCTTCTGGATGATGCTGCACTGGCCCTAGAAAGGGCTAACGTCTCCCTTAGAGGGGCTTGACGTCTCACCTTTTGCTTGATTAGGGTTTTTACTTAGCATTTAATGTAAAAACAGTATGATTTTGACATTATGGCCTTGTCAGCCTTTTTATGACCTAAAAAGTAAAATTAGGTCATTGATACACTATATATTGAGGGTTTTGACTCTCATTTTAGCATCTTTCACTCACCACTTGGTGAGGTCTGAAACTTGCGCCCTACTTTAGGGTTTTGGCTGATTTAGTGAGGCACACTTGTTGAAGGAAGATTCTCTTGGCATTTTTTGGCATTTCTCTTAATGGAAGGTGTTACTACTAGGGTTTGCTATGATGTTTCTTGGTGAAATGTAAGTGAAATTCTGCAAAACTTCTTAATTGAATGGTTGTATTGTTATTACTTGCATTTATTATTATAAATTTGCTACATAAACCCTAGGTGACAAGCACACATAATTGGTCCTTGTCTCATGTCCCCGTCAAGATTTATAGCCACTTTGTTTGTTGAAGTAAGATAGAGCCTTGCCATATCAACACTTTGCTCTTTCATGCTGAAGAGGATTGAGCCTAGCCTTACCTACACTCATTTTTCCCCTCTTCATATGCTAGTCGTACTTTCCAGAGATCAAGAAGGAGGAGACGTCCCAGGCCTAGGTTATCTACACTTAGGGTTGTTTTCTTCTAGGGTTTGATGATAGAGCCTTGTTGTATCAACACTCTCCCTCATTTGAATCTCTTGTCTGGACTTTATCTTTCATGCTAGCCTGTTTTTCCATCTAAGGAAGGAGGAGAGAGCACGAGGCCTTGCCATAGCAACACCGGAGTGAGCCTCTCTCGCCTAAGGTTTTGTTTCTTAGGCCCTGCCATAGCAACACTTCAGAGCTCTTCTCTCCAGTCCTTAGCAGTCCTCCTTCAACTCCTGCGTCCTTCATTATTGACTCCATTTAACCCTAAAGGCACTGATCTAAGACCTCAAACGTTGAAGTAGAACCTGATCTAAACACTTTTGATACCTTTGAATTGAAACCCTAACTATACTAACCCTATCTCTACCTAACCCTACTAACCCTGAATGCTGACGTCACTCCTTGCTATTATATCATTGATGCAGTAACGTTTTGTATTTTGAGCAATTGAATGGTTGTTGAAGGCATTGCTTGAGTTAAGAAGTGATTTGTTATATTGAATGTTGTATCATTCTAGTATTTATTGGTGAAGTGACATTACTGCTATTGCTATTTTGTAAACATTGACTTCGTCAACATTTACTTTTAAATTGCTTATATTGAATATCAGATAGTCACTCATTTATATGAAGTACTAACCAAGATTGCACGTATCAGTTTCATTGTTTTGTTGTCTCAAGCAGGTGCTTTTCTTTTCTTTGGTTATACCTTATTATTGGTTGTTTAGCCAGGACTATCTGATTGGCGGTGATCTGTGAAGGGGGAATTTATCCTTGTCCTTTTATCCTTTGCCCTTTTCAAATCCCCAGGTCACCGGGGACGTCTCCCCTGGACCTAGCCTCCCTAAAGAGAAAGAACCTACCCATCGTGGTGACATTGGGTGGGATAGGTTCCTGTTACGCCAGTTTGGCCTTCTACCTTATAGTTTTTACTCCTAGCTACAAACTGTGCGATAGCAGGGATCAAGCAAAAAGGGTGTGGGAGGCCTTGGGATTAATGCCAAGGAAGTGGAAAGATTTCAAATAATTTTTTAAAAATTATTTGTGGAGTTTCTAGAAGAGGGAGGGCGTAACTCCTCTTGGAGGGCGCACCTCTTGGGATGAGGTAAAGGATAGAGGGTGAGAGATGAGTGTGGTGAGGTTGGCATCACACAAAGCACAAGTAAGAGGCCATGGGATCCGTGCTAGGGAAGAGGAAGAGCCTCCAACAATAAAAAAACGATTTTTCATTGGAGATCAACAAAGGAGGGGCGTAACTTCCTTGGAAGACGCACCACAAGGGGGAAACACAAGATATGTAAAGGAATTAATGAGGTGGAGGGAGTGGGGTCACCTCAAGGGGTGATGTGGAGGCTAGAGGGAGTGAAAGCACATGAGAGGGGGGGGGGCAAGTAAGTCACAACATCATCCACCAAGGAAAAACGTCAATCCCCCTAGGGGGGCGTAACTTTTGAGTGTGGAGAGGGGGTAAGGGGTTAGAAAAGGTTGGAAAAGGTTGGGAGGATCATGTTATGCTTAGGGGGTCTCTCTCTAACCATTATTTCACCTTTTTCATCCTTTAAACTCATTATTACAATTTTACATTTTTGCCATGTTTGGACTTCAGCAATTAAAATTGTTGTTTTTGACTGACTGACACTCCGGGTGGACAAACCCATGGCTAAAGTTGTCCGATTGAGCTAAAACTTGGTCTATGGATGTAGGGGGTGCTATTCCATTTCTTTTGAGCACAAATACCCCTATCAAAAGTCCAAAGACCTAGTTTTTACAATTAATGTTCAAAAATAATTAATTAATTAAATAATTAATCCTCCAAACTTAGGAAAAAATAATTAATTAAAAAAAACTAGCTTAGACTCGATGGAATTCTGCGACTCTCTAAGATGTCTTGCATGGTCATTTACAATGATTCCCTATAATAGTTACCAAAAGATAAACCCACTAGAACATTGTTCACCACTTTGGAGGAATTATTGCAAGTGTGAGGGAAAAACTCAACGGAAATCAAGAGGGCTGAAAAGCCCAATTGATAACCTAAGGATAAAAGACCCTCGGTGAAAGGAACTCTCCTAGTGAACCGATCCCAAGGTAACTGACCTAGACATGACTCATGCATATCTATTACATTATTAACCCACGCAGGGGTGCGGAAATTCCAATTACAAAAAGAAGTGTTGGGGTCAAACATGCTCTATAGAACCAAAGTCTTCGACAAATTTCCATCTGATGATGCATCTCTTCATGGCACATGGAGTTGACCAACTATGTTGGAAAGGCGGTCAACATCTGGCTCCACATGGGGACGTGTGTTCGATCTTCTCACTCGCGACGAAGAGCATATGAGAATCCAGCACCTACAACAGAGTGCTCACCAATAACCAACATAAGAATACATATATACATGATTAAATAAATGAATGTTGTATACAACATCTACATAATGAAATAACTAAAGTACAACATCATTATTTTACAACAAATGAAACATATGATACAGAAAAATTTCTAAGTACACATTGACATAATGAATGAAATAATACAAAAATAAAATACAAGGAAAAGGGTTAGAGATACGTTACAGAGGGTGTCCCTTAGACACCAAGTTGCCCCATCATCTGTAAAAGAGCTTGAGCTGCTGCCCCATTCCTCGGAATGTTGATGGGCTCACCATCCAAATGGCTGAGATGAAAAGAATTCGGCCCTGCTATTTCTCTGATCAAATATGGACCCAACCACAAGCTGTCAAACTTGCCATGCTTTCCCAGCTTCTCTTTGCCTTTATCCCATAACAAAACTGTATCCCCAACTATGAAATCCCTCTGTCTGGCTGACCTGTCGAAAGCTTTCTTAACCTTAATCTGTTTCCTGCAATTCTGATCATAAGCCCTTCGTCTGATTTCATCTAACTTAATGATCTGATTGACCCTGTTCTGAACTACATCCTGCTCTGTGGAAAAATCCTCAACTGACCCATAAGTAGGGAGTCTAAGGTGCACCGACAACCTAGCCTCCAATCCATACACTAACTCAAAAGGACTCTTTCCAGTTGCTGCTTTCTTTGTGATTCTGTCAACCCATAATGCATGTTTGATTTTACTATCCCAAGATTTCTTATTTTCACCAACTATTTTCTTAACAATGGTCATTAAGTTTTTATTACTTGACTTTGCCTGACCATTTCCTTGGGGATAGTAATATGATGCATGTGACAAGATAATACCATACTTGAAACAAAAGGATGACATCTCAGCTGAACAAAAGGCCTTGGAATTATCTGTCACTATCTTTGATGGGACCCCAAATCTAGTTATTATTCTGTCTTCTAGGAAATCCATCACTACCTTTTCAGTTGCTGACTTTGTTGGAATGGCTTCAACCCACTTTCTAAAGTAATCTGTTGTTGTAATAACCCATGAATAACCATTACTTGAATTATCACTAAACTTCCTGATGAAGTCCAAACCCCACTGCTGAAAAGGTGCTTCAACCACTACTGGTTGCAAAGGGAGTGCTGCTAGCTTTTGTTTTCCTGTGAAAAGCTGACATGGCTCACATTTCCGAACAAACTAATGCACATCTGAAAATATGGTGGGCCAATAATATCCTTCTCTAAGGATTTTGTGGGTAGTAGTTTTCGCAACAAAGTGTCCACCACAAAACCCTCCATGGAATTCATCCAATAGCTTTTTTGACTCTATGTCATCCACACATCTAAGGATAACCCCATCAAGATTTTTCCATCCTAATCCATCTCTAGTAAGGACATACTTAGAAGATTTCAACCTTAAAGCCATTTTCTTGTGTCCTACTAGATGGCTTGGACAAGTTAGATTCTTAAGATAGAAAATAATGTCTTTGTACCAGTCTACCTGTTCAAGTTTCAATAAGTTAGAATGCCAATCTTCATTATTGATTTGGTTAACCATATCCTAGGCCTTCTCATTACTTTCTGTCAACATTTTAGCCAAGCCTTGACCCTTAATCAATTTTGTTGGTTTAATTTCCAAATCATACTCCTGGATTTTAGCAATCCATCTACCCCTTGAGCCTAATCCTTCCACTTGAGATAAAACATCTTTAACCACAGAATTAGGAACATAACCAATCACCTTGGAATACCCAATGAAGACTCTGAAATGTTTGAGTGATTTGACTAAGGCATATGCTTGTTTCTCAAACATGGGATACTTTAATTCTGAATTTTGCAAGGCCATACTCATATATGCAATAGGCTGATCATGGCCTTGGTCATTTTTCTGAAGCAACACACCAGCAATTGTGTCTTCAGAAGCAAAAGAGAAAATTTGAAAGTCCTTCTCATAGTTTGGGCTAATAAGGACCGAAGCTTCACATATGAAAGTCTTAATTTGTTCAAAAGCTCGCATACTTACATCATTCCATTCAAATTTCACATCCTTATTAAGTAGTTTATATATAGGTTTCATGATTTCAGCATAATTTGGAATGAACCTATGGACAAAATTGGTTTTCCCTATGAAGGATTGGAGAGCTTTCCTTAACACAGGTAAAGGGACTTTACTTATGGCTTCAACTCTCTCTGGGTCTAACTTAACCCCATCTTTAGTAATTATGTGGCCCAATAATTTACCTCCAGTCACCCCAAAGACTGACTTAGCAGGATTTAGAGAAATTCCAAATTCTCTACATCTGTCCAAAACTTGCCTAAGGTGGTCAATGTGAGTTTTACCATCCTTAGAAAAAATCTTTAAATCATCCTGATATATTTCAATTAATTTACCAATTAACCCCCTGAAGGCATAATCCATAGCCCTCTGAAAAGTAGCTTCAGCATTTAATAAACCAAATGGCATTCTGAGATATTCAAAAGTTCCCCATGGAGTAGTAAAAGTGGTTTTATGCCTATCTTTCGCTTTAAGTCTGATCTGATTATAATCTGAGAAACCATCAAGCATGGAAATCATTCCTGATCATGTAACCCTTTGAAGTAGAGTTTCCATCTTGGGCAGAGGATAGTTGTCTTTTGTGCAAGCAATGTTTAAGTTCCTGGCTTGATCTCCTGTCATAAGCTTAGAAGCTCCACTGTCAATTATCCACATGTCATCTTCAAGCATTCCTGTGAGTGCTGAGTAGTGTAGATGACTTGTCTTTTCATTCATGACTTCGGTTGACTGATGACTGGTAAAGCTTTGACCCAAAATTTCAACCTTGACGTTTCTGCCTTCTGAGAGTGCCAAGAGGTGTGCTAGACTAATGCGCACTTGAATATCTTCTCCTTGAGTAAGGTGTTCCATCATAAGGTGTTGGATAAGGGTTTTAGGGTTTCTACAACTGCACTTGCTAGTAACCCTAGCGACAGTTCTTTAGTAACTGCACCTGCTAGAAACCCTAGTGACAGTTCTTCAACGAGCTTAGTATCCTTTGGAATAGCTCCCTTCTAGTGGTTAGACTGAATGAAGGGGGTTTGGGCCCTGTTATCCCCCCACTTTTAGGGATAACTAGGGAATCATGTCTCGAGGCCCACAGGTCCTAGACATGGAGTACCGAGAGCAAGATTGACTTTGGCATGGCCCTGGAGGGCCCACCTTTTCTTTCTTCCGGCACCTTTATCTTGTCAGCAGCAGCAACATCCATCACCATCGGCTTGGTCTTGTGTCAGAGATGGTTCTTGCTCCATGAGGTAATTAGTCTAGGTATCATGGTATGTGTCGCTTTAATCATCAAAACCCTTGAATATGTGCATTTGATTCCCTTTGTTTCTAACAAATGCTTGGATCTTACATTTGCCCACTTGACCATGTTTGGGGGAATTGACAGGATGCCCTAGTAATCCTGTGTCCTTAGGTTTCGGTTTGCCACTAGGGGGGATTTCTGAAAAGCCATCGTCCACTCCCTTCACAACACCACTTTTTCATCTTGCTTCCTGCTCACCTATCCCATTCCACTTGTCCGGGCACTAGGTTGACCTATTTTCAGGATTGCACCTTATCTCGTGGGAAGAAGGGGCTAAAGGCCCAAAAGGTAAAAGCAAGCTGGTAAAAGATAAAAGCCTAAGAATAAAACCTCGAGATGCTTCGCCCAAGGATCCCCGAGAAAGCAATAAAAGGCTTCTCAGCAAGAAACAAGAGGGACCCGTAAAAATAATAAAACAAGACCTGATCAGAGGATAGGGGGTCTCATCACGAGCCAGCTTATTAGGTCCATGGGTACCTAGCAATATGACATTACCACCAGTTGGTTACCACGCCAAGGTAGTGACTCCTGGTTGCATGGCCAAGGGAAAGGGGGTCTCATCACAAGCCAACCTTCTCATTTCTATGAAAGTACTTGTGGGTAACGCTGTCACCACTGGTCACCACGCCAGGGCTGTGTCCCTTGATTAGCCTCTTGGAGAAAAAGACAATATAAAAATAAAAGAATAAAAGACATGAATGGGCTTGGAAAAATTTGCATCCAGGACAGGTGCAGCTCGCCTTCTACAAAGGCACCCACAAGTAAAGCTTTGCATCCTCTGCCCTCACTGCACCCACTTGCTTGGACATCCCTTGACCACATCACCCACTTACATGGCTTGGATGAGATCTCTTCCGAAAACTTTCCTCTTCCAGTGGACACTAGCCCAATAGGACGCCCTGTCATTTTCTCCAAATTTGTATTGCAGGCTTGTGTAATGTCTTTGAGCTTTTTGACTGATGTATTAGGGATTTTATGCATGTGTTTAGTAATATTGATGATGAGATGTGATTGACATTGCTATGATCCCTGTGACTGATGAGCCCACGGAGGGCGTAGCTGTTGATGTGCAAGATCATGCCCAACGAACAAGTACCATTTGGACCGGTACACATGGGGAGATGATCAGTTCGGACCTCCATGGGGCTGAAGATCCCATCAAGTGGATGTTGAGACCCCATCAGAGACAAGACAGAGATGGATCAGGGGCTTTGCACCGGAGTAAAGGAGGATGTTCCACCAGAGGCACCTTGGCAGAGCTTGACCTAGGGGGATTGGCCCTTTTTCA
This sequence comes from Picea engelmannii, assembly GCA_009831015.1. Lineage (NCBI taxonomy): Eukaryota > Viridiplantae > Streptophyta > Pinopsida > Pinales > Pinaceae > Picea > Picea engelmannii. Next base: position 629,443 of record ML778776.1, on the reverse strand, counting down.
GTGGAACGTTGGCCTTGGAAGGCCTAGGACGTCACCCATGATGATCATGATGTCATCCAATCTTATGGACGTCTTGGGAGGCAGATTTGGCAGTGTTAGCACGTGTGGCAGGTTGGAGAAGCCCAAGGAGGGCTAACTTTTTGCTCCAGGATGCCCCATTTTCCTTAGAAAGGGCTAACGTCTCCCTGAAAGGGGCATGACGTCTCTCTTTAGCTTGATTAGTTTTAATTTTGAACATTTAATGTAAAACAATATTATTTTAGTATTTTGGCTTTGTCGGCCTTTTTCATGACCTAAAATGTAAAATTAGGTCATGGTACTATACAAATGGAGGATTTTCACCTTCATTTTTTAAATCATCTTTCACTCACTCATTAGTGAGGTCTGAAATTAGTGCTACACTTGGGTTCTTTGGCTGAAATTGTGAGGCGTATTTGTTGAAGGAAGGCATTTTGGATCTCTTTTTGGCATTTTTGGCATATTTCTTGATGGAAGGTGTTACAACAAGGGTTTGCTATGATGTTTCTTGGTGAAATGTAAGTGAATTTCTGCAAAACTTCTTAATTGAATGGTTGTATTGTTATTTCTTGCATTTATTGTTATAAATTTGCTGAATAAACCCGAGGTGACAAGCACACATCATTGGTCCTTGTCTCATGTCCCCGTCAAGACTTTTCAGCCATTATTTGATGAGAGAAAGAGCCTAGCCTTAGCTACACTCTTTCCCTATCTTCTCTTGCTAGCCATTTTACCTTTCTAAGCTAAGAAGAAGGAGATGCATCAGGGCCTAGTTCAGCTACACCTTGATGAGCCGATTTTCTAGGGTTTGTTGGTAAAGCCTTGCCATAACAACACGTTGCCTTGTAAACCCTCTTGTCTTAGTCTTAAGCCATTTTTAGAGCTAGCCATTTTTTCCATTGACCTAAGGAAGGAGGAGAGAGTATTGAGGCCTAGTTCCCCTACACCGAAGTGAGCCTCTCTCCCCTAGGGTTTTTGTCCTTGAGGCCTTGTTGTAGCAACACCTCAAGGCTTAATCCTCTAGTGCTTAGCCTTATTATCTTCCTTGATCCTTCAACTCTTGCGTCCTCCCTTTGACTCCATTAACCCTAGGAAACGCATTGATCTAAGACCTAGCCTGTGAGCATTATGATCAAAACCACTCTCAAAACTTTGAATGAAACCCTAACTACTAACCCTAGCTTAGAAACTAACTAACCTATTGTTGTCGTCATCTCTAGCTATAAATATCATTTGTGCAGCCAACGTTTCTCTTATAAGCAATTAAATGGTGGTTTGGAGGCATTAATTGAATGAAGTGTTGATTGTTACATTGAATGCCACGTTTTTCTTAGCATTTATTGAAGAAGTGACATTATATATCATTGCTATTTTATAAACATTGACTTCGTCAATATTTATTATCCAATTGCTTATATGTGTATCAGATAGTCATTGATTTATATGAAGTACTAACCAAGTGAACAAGCTTGCATATATTAGTTTCTTGTTGCTTTGTCTCAGGCAGGTGTATCTCTCTTTGGGTTATACTTTATTATTGGCTGTTAGCCAGACTATCTGCTCGGTGGTGACTTCTGAGTGGGGAAACTTATCCTTGTCTTATAATCCTTTGCCTTCTCAAAACCCCAAGTCACCGGGGACGTCTCCCCTAAGCCTTACCACCCTAAACAGAAAGAACCATCCCATTGAGGTGACATTGGGTGGGATTGGTTCCAATTACGCTAGTTTGCCTCTCCAATCTCTAGCCTTTTATCCTTTCTACAAACTGTGCGATAACAAGCCCATAGCCTGTTAGAATATTGGATGTGCTCGTTTAAGCATAGACAATATAGCAATATTTTCACCCAACCATAGGCACTAATGCCACCCCTGAGCACCTTGACCTTGACAGAGAGAAGAATTCCGATAGCAGATCAATAGCCAACCAAGGCTAATGCACCAAGCAAAGATAACCAAGACTGATCAGAGAGTCCAACCCAGAAAGACCGAGAATATAGATTTCAGGACTGGCGGCAGCAGCTCCTCCCAAGACTTGCACACAAATTGACCTTCTGCAGTGCGCACATGTGTACTTCTGTAATTCTGAGAAGTCTGGCTAAAATGAAGACTAACCTCTTGTATTTATACTGCTTCTGCCAGACTGCCTGGGCCGACTTCTGATTCTGGGTACTAATTACTTAGTATTAATTATTTCCTTTAGCCGACATCTCTTCTAGGGTTATATTCAATTCTTTTCTTGCTTCCGGAATATTCTAATCTTGTCAAAAGGTCACAAATGGAGGTTAATACCTCCCGCAATTACCATAATATCAACATGTATTAGGACTGTTATCCACCAAGTTGCACTAGGATGGACTTCCAGTGAGCCGCATGTTATCGCACAGTTTGTAGCTAGGAGAAAAGGCTATAAGGTAGAGGGCCAAACTAGCGTAACAGGAACCTATCCCACCCAATGTCACCACGATAGGATGGTTCTTTCTCTTTAGGGAAGTGAGGCCCAGGGGAGACGTCCCCGGTAACCTAGGGTTTTGAAGAGGCTAAAAAGATAATTAGACAATGACAAGTTTCCCCCTTCACAGATCACCACCAAAGCAGATAGTCCGGCCTATAGCCAATAAAGACAACCAAGTAGGATCCTTGCCCGAGAAAAAAGCAACAATAAACTTGATATATGCAGGCTTTGGTTAGTACCTCATATATATTAAAGACTATCTGATATTCAATATGAGCAATTTAAAAGTAAATGTTGACGAAGTCAATGTTTACAAAATAGCAATAACAGTAATGTTACTTCACCAATAAATACTAGAATGATACAACATTCAATATAACAAATCACTTCTTAACACAATTATTGCCTTCAAGACCCATTCAATTGCTCAAAAGACAAAACGTTGTTGCATCAATGATATAATAGCAAGGAGTGACGTCAGCATTCAAGGTTAGTAGGGTTAGGTAGAGCTAGGGTTAGTGCAGTTAGGGTTTCAATTCAAAGGTATTAAAAATGTTTAGATCAGGTTCTACTTCAACGTTTGAGGTCTTAGATCAGTGCCTTTAGGTTTAAATGGAGTCAATAATGAAGGACGCAGGAGTTGAAGGAGGACAGCTAAGGATTGGAGGGAAGAGCTCTAAAGTGCTGTTATGGTAGGGCCTCAGAGACAAAACCCTAGGGGAGAGAGGCTCACTCCGGTGTTGCTATGGCAAGGCCTCGTGCTCTCTCCTCCTTCCTTAGATGGCAAAACAGGCTAGCATGAAAGATAAAGTCAAGACAAGAGAGTCAAATGAGGGAGAGTGTTGCTACAGCAAGGATCTATCATCAAACCCTAGAAGAAAATGACCCTAAGTGTAGATAACCTAGGCCTGGGACGTCTCCTCCTTCTTGAGCTCTGGAAGGTACGGTTAGCATATGAAGAGGGGAAAAATGAGTGTAGTTAAGGCTAGGCTCAATCCTCTTCAGCATGAAAGAGCAGAGTGTTGCTATGGCAAGGCTCTATCTCACTTCAGCAAACAAAGTGGCTATAAATATTGACGGGGACATGAGACAAGGACAAATTATGTGTGCTTGTCACCTAGTGTTTATGCAGCAAATTTATAATAATAAATGCAAGTAATAACAATACAACCATTCAATTAAGAAGTTTTGCGGAATTTCACTTACATTTCACCAAGAAACATCATAGCAAACCCTAGTTGTAACACCTTCCATCAAGAGAAATGCCAAAAAATGCCAAGAGAATCTTCCTTCAACAAGTGCACCTCACTAAATCAGCCAAAACACTAAAGTAGGGCGCAAATTTCAGACCTCACCAAGTGGTGAGTGAAAGATCCTCATAAAAATGAGAGTGAAAACCCTCAATATATAGTATATCAATGACCTAATTTACTTTTTAGGTCATAAAAAGGCCGACAAGGCCATAATACCAAAAATAATATTGTTTTTACATTAAATGCTAAGTAAAACCCTAATCAAGCAAAAGGTGAGACGTCAAGCCCCTATGAGGGAGACGTTAGCCCTTTCTAGGGCCAGTGCAGCATCCAGAAGCAAAACGTTAGCCCCTCCAAGGGCCTCTCCAAGATGCCACACGTGCTACTGCTGCCCAGTCTATCTCCAAAAGTGTCCATGAAGCTGGATGACATCATGGTGAAAATGGGGACATCCTAAGCCTTCCAAGGCTAACGTTCCACTGAAAAGGGGTCATTCCCCCTAGGTCTAGTCCTGCCGGAGTGTCTCTGGTGGAACGTCCTCTTCCTCTCAGGTGTAAAACCCCTGATCAAACTCTTTCCTGTCTTTGCCCCCTGATGGGGTCTCAGCATCCCATCTGGTGGGCTCTTCAGCCCCATGGAAGTCCGAACTGGTCATCTCCCCATGTGTACCGGTCCAAGTGGTACCTGTCCGTCGGGCATGGTCCTGCACATCAAAAGCTACGCCCTCCATGGGCTCATCAGTCACAGGGATCATAGCAATGTCAATCACATCTCATCATCAAT
>ML778776.1:504584-556391 GCA_009831015.1 Picea engelmannii | reverse complement strand
GACAGTTTCAACCAAGAGGATGGAGAGGATATTCAGACATGGGGAGGTAGCATATGTCGCAGAATGCTTGATCACTACTCAGAAGGATTCAGAAGGTCGACAACAATACCATACAGAGATCAAGAATTTATTGGGATGACATCAGCAGGTATTTGAGGAAATTCCACCAGGGAGACCACCTGACAGGGGGTTTGAGCACACCATTGAGTTGGGGGAGGGGGCCAAACCTACGATCACCCCCCTATCATCATCCTAGGAGGTTCAAGGATGAGATAGAGAAAGCAATCAAGGAATTGTTGGCGATGGGACACATCAGACCGAGCAACAACCCATTTGCTTCTTTAGTTGTCTTAGTTCTGAAGAAGGATGGCACCATGAGGATGTGCATTGATTACCGAACCTTGAACAAGAAAACCATCAAGAACTGGTACCCTATCCCACACATTGATGAGTTGATGGATGAACTCCATGGGGTAGTTTTCTTCTCAAAAATTGATCTACGCTTTGGATATCATCAGATCAACGTCCGAGAGCAGGACATAGAGAAGACGACATTTCGATGTCATTTTGGACACTTCGAGTTCCTGGTTATGCCATTTGGGCTAACCAATGCACCCGCTACATTCAAGTCTTGCATGAACCATATATTCAGGGATCGGTTAAGGAAATCAGTCTTGGTTTTCTTCAACGACATCTTGATCTATAGTCGGTCATGGCAAGAGCATATGAGGCACCTAGATGAGGTATTGAGCATCATGGAGGCATAGTCATTATATGCCAAAGAGTCCAAGTGCGAGTTCGGTAAGACAGAGTTACTTTACTTAGGCCACATCATCAGTGCACAAGGGGTACAAGTGCACCAAGAGACGATCAGGGCCATTCTGGATTGCTGACGCCCAGGAACGTGACAGAATTGAGGAGTTTCTTCGGGTTGTGCAACTATTACAAGCGGTTCGTCCAGGGTTTTTCTCAGCTTGGAGCACCGCTGACAGATCTTACCAAGCATGGGCCCTTCATATGGACCAAGAAATCACAGGAAGCCTTTGATCACATGAAGGAAGTCATGGGCACTTGTCCAGTGTTGGCACTGCCAGACTTCACCTTGCCATTTGTACTAGAGTATGACACATCCGGCGAAGGGATCGGTGCAGTTTTGATGAAGGGAGGACACCCCATTGTATTCGAGAGCCGAAAGCTTAGTCAACCTGAGAGGTTGTACTCCATTTATGACAAGGAAATGTTGGCAATCATGCATGCCTTGACCAAGTTCAGACAATATTTGGTGGGCAACAAATTTGTGGTCAAGACCGATCACAACAGTTTGAAGTATTTCCTTGAGCAGAAGGACCTCAGTGAGCACCAACAGAAATGGGTGACGAAGGTACAGGCATTCGAATTTGACATAGAGTATGTCAAGGGGAAGAAGAACATTGTGGCCAATGCACTATCGAGGAGACCTGCGACATGTTCTTTGATGGAGATTTCAACAGATTGGAAATCCCACTTGTTAGTGGAATATTCCAAGAACAAGTTCGCTTGTGAGGTGATGGATGGGCAGATATAGGATGACCGGTATAGGGTCATTGATGATGTCATATTTTACAAAGATAGAGTCTACTTGGTGCCAGATTTAGGGCTCAAGAAGAAGGTCCTCACCGCAGTTCATGATTCACCTCTAGCAGGCCATCAGGGTTTTTTCAAAACCTATAGACAGATCAAAGAGAGGTTCTCATGGAAGGGCCTCAAATAGGACATTATGAGACACGTCAGTGAGTGTGTGACTTGCCAGCAGAACAAGTCAGAGCATGCTCTTCTAGCAGGGCTACTTCAGCCACTCCCCATTCCAGAGAAGAAATGGGAGAGTATATCTATTTACTTCATCACAGGTCTACCCAAGGTCCAAGGTAAGGACTGTATCTATGTAGTGGTCAACAGATTGACCAAGTTTACTCAATTCTATGCCATACCGACAAAGTACAACGCAGTTCAGGTAGCCGAGCTTTTCTTCAGGAAAGGTCTTCAGACTTCATGGGTTGCCGAAGAACATCATCAGTGACAGGGACAGTCGGTTCATAGGGACATTTTGGAGAGAGTTGTTTCGGTTGGTGGGGACAGAGTTGACACCTAGCACTAGCTATCACCTTGAGACAGATGGGCAGACTGAGATTGTCAACAAGTGGGTTGAAGGGTATTTGAGGAACTATGTAGGAGGACAATAGAGATCGTGGATAAAGTGGTTACATTTAGGAGAACATTGCTACAACACCACCTTCTACATGTCCATTGGTATGACACCCTTCTGAGCAGTGTACGGATATGATGCTCCCACTTTTGTAGACTTGATGTTTGCGGAGAGCAGAGCTCCCAAGGCCAATTATTGGATCATAGAGAGTCGGGAGATTCTCAAGTTGTTGAAAGAGAACCTGCAGATGGTGCAAAACTGACGGAAGATAAGTGCGGATAAGCACAGGATAAAGCACAGCTTTGAGGTTGGAGATTTGGTTTTCTTGAGACTCCAACCCTACAGACAGTCATCTCTGAAGAAGAGTGGGGCCGAGAAGCTGAAGCCCAGATTTTATGGTCCTTACAGGATCATGCACCGAGTAGGCGAAGTTGCTTACGAGCTAGAGCTTCCAGAGGAGAGAAAGATTCATAACGTGTTCTACGTGTCTTGCCTCAAAAAGGCAGTGGGACAATTCATTATCACATCAGAGGAGCTTCCCTCGTTGGATGAGGAGGGACAGTTGGAGTTAGTTCCAGAGGAGGTTTTGGAGTTCCGGGAGCGGAAACTGAGGAGTAGGGTCATCAGAGAGTGTTTGATCAGATGGAGAGGGCTTCTAGTAGAGGACGCTACTTGGGAGAGAGAGTAGGTGTTGCAACACCCTGGACTGGTATTGCTTGAGGACAAGCAATTTCGGGAAGGGAGGATTGTAATGTCCCTTTCCAAATAGGAGCTCCAAAGAGGAGGCTTAATGGTCTAAACCCCCCCGTTAGACTATATCTAGGGCCAAAGAGGGGTAAACATGGTTACTGGAGGTCACTCTAGTCACAGGTGTTATATTCGGAAAGCAACATTGAGCTAAAAGAGTTAAGAGCGCTTTTAAGTCATTATGAGCTAAAAATAGAAGTCAACAATGAATTAGGGTTTCAGCAGTGATTTAGGGTTTTGGAAGTCAACAGTGGATTAGGGTTTCAGCATGATTTAGGGTTTTGGAAATCTATAAAGGAAGGATCAACAACCTAGTTCATCATTATGCAGATTATGACTTGTCTTTGAGGAGAAGAGGTGCATCTCAGGAGAGATAGTTCAGTGGATTCCAGAAGGAAGACACCAGTCACTGATTTCGGTGTTGAGAGACAAACCGTAGTCACCGGAAAGATCATTCAGGTCTTCCATCATTCTTCAACAACAATTACATAGTGTTCAGCAGCAAGGGCACATTCATCCAGAGTGAGGGCACAACTTCTGAGAGGGTTTTTAGTCGAATTATCCCATCTAGGGAGAATTCCAAGATTTTCCTCCGACCCATTTGAGAGGAGGGAAAGGCACATCTTTTGCCTGGTTCCTCATCAGATTCCGATGGAGGAATCAACTGGGACCCATTTTCCAGACTTGGACGTGCGACACTTTTGGCGGGCACATTTGGGGTTCCAGAGCGAGCATCAGACCAGATTCAGGGAAACCTTTCCAACCCATTTCCCAGTAGACCAAGGCAGTTATTTTGAGACATATCTCATCTGATTCCGATGGTGGAATCACTAGGATGCATTTTTCCAGAAGAAGAGGGGTGCATTCCCCCAGGGGTATCCATCCGGGATCCAGATTCATCAGTAGAGGGGTCTGACTGATACCAATACGGAGGACTAAAGCAGGGCCCATCATTTGGGACAGTTTCTAGGCCATTTCGAGAAGTATAGCTCCCAGGGCAAACTTTCCATACTTCCAGCAGTTATCGTCAGAGCTGCCATAGTCCCAACGCATCCATTGATTCTGTAGTGCTCCCATATTCTGGGTATTATCTTTTAGTTGCTTATTTGTATTTCGGCTAAGATCCTTTGTATGTTGATCTAGTCGAGTATTGTCAGTTTATTCAACTGCATTCGTCCATTTTGTAATACGCAGAGATATCATAATATAAACTTTGCAGTCCTTTGTCGCATCTATTATTTGTATGACCATTTATATGCCATAGACGATTGATCCTACACACACATTAGCAACGTTTCCTGGACTAGCCAAGTCAGGAACATTACATTTCCCCTGGATTAAATGCACCTTCCATGCAGACTATTGGATGGGGATCCTCCCCTTAATTGTTGATGCATGTAGCATCGAACATGTACTTCCACATTGGCTTGGTGTCTAGCACGTGGAAGTTGTCAGGACTTAGAAGTTTCACTTTAGTAAAGTGATTATTAAAGTGAATGACCTTTTAGAGTTAACATGAGTTTAATTAAGTTAATGTCTAAGTTTTTGGCATTAGTGACTTAAGTGAAAGTTAAATTAAGTCCTAGCTGTTAGATCTAAAGTGAAGGTGAGATTAGATATTAGCCTTTGATCACTTTGGAAATATAGGGTTTTGGATTTCAGGTAAACTCATGATTATAAAAGGAAGCCTATGTGAAAGGAGGACACTTTGGGAGGAATTCACCTTTGGTGAGATACCAAGGTTAAACTTTGGTGAGAGACCAAGGTGAGTCTTTTCACACATATAACAAAGGAGGAGTTTTTCTAGTGTGGAGTCACCAAGGTCACACTTGTGAAATGTAGGTGTGAGAGACACTTGTGAGATGTAGGTGGGAGAAACATTGTCTGAGAAGGTTTGAGAGTCACATACACAATGTGAGAGACTCATAGAGAGTGTGAGGGTGTGAGAGACACATAGGGTGCACATAGGAGAAAAGAGAGATTATTTTCTCATGTGATTGTACAAAATGAAGAGATCTCATTGATTGGATGAGAAGGATTTCATCCAAGTGTTGATGTAGAGAAATTTGGATCACAAAGGATTTTGATTTAAGATCTTGGATAGGTGGAGAAGGAATTCCATCTAGAGATCATACATGTCAAGAAGAAGAGAAAACAAAGGAAGTTGCAGGTGGGTTTCAGATAATAGAAGCCAAAGGAAAGTGTAGTGTCGTACAATATTTTTGTACATGTACGTGCGTGTTAGTGGAGACATGCACATATATATAGGTGTGACAAAGGGAAGTCACATACACCTTGAAAAACGTGTTTTTCATGCGTCGTACGACATATCATATTGTGTTAGGTTTGTCTATAGTTGTATTTCTCTTAATGTGCCATTATCCTTGTTACGAGAGCCTTGATTTGACCTTAATAAAAACATCTAAATTCGATTTTTCTTTCCAGGGTTTTCCAGGTGTTTCTACTCGAAAATATTATTGTCTTACGTGAGAGATTTTTTGTTTCCTTGTTTATTCTTTCGTTGCATGTTTAGTTGATTATTCAATTGTGCTTTAATTCAATAAGTGATTTATTTGAAATTCATTGTCGGGTGTTGGGTTAAAGGGTGAAAATCAACATAGTATCAGAGCCATTAGGGGAATTTTGAGGTCAAAAAGGGGCCTCAAAGCGAAAAAATGTACCACCAAAATCAACTTTATAAGAATCAATCACAATTCAGAAGATGACATCATCCCCTGTGGATGACTTGACATTGTTTGAGTTAAAGATGGTGACTTGTCACATTTTCAATGGTGGATGGAATCCCATAGTTAACTATGGTAGTGCTTTGTAAAAAGTACCCATAATGAAAAAATATTCACATATCAATTTTGAATATGATATAAATATCTCCATAAAGTAAACTGATTTTAAAGTACTTTACTTTTGAATATATATATATATATATATATATATATATATATATATATATATATAGTAATGTCCATTCATATGATAAATGTTTTATATTTAAGATTTCAATTAAAATATATAATAAAATAAATTGGTAGAGTACTATGTGATTTCATATATTAACCATTTTATATTTAAAATTTAGACTTTACCAGTGAAATCGTTGGGTAGAGGGGGTCCCTTGTCCCACAAATAAGGGGGTCTCATACACCAATTTAGTGTCTGACTTGGCTGTGACTTTAAAAATAGATTATTATTATTATTATTATTATTATTTACATGGGTTCTATATATTATGTTTTATATGATTATATGTAATGTTATATAATATAGGTTAGTTTGGTTCACATCTATTATATATAATATATATTTATAATATGATATATATTATATGTTGGTTTGGTTCACCTGTATTCTATAATATATATATATATATATATATATATATATATATATATATATAATGTTTTTAATTATATATTGCCATATGATTTAAGAGTGGTATAGATTTTAATTAACAATATATTATATAATTAAGAAATCATCAATTTATATTTATATTTTATTTTAAGTTATTCAAGGATAAAGGACAAAGACATAATTTGTTTAAGGAAAATGAATTTTTTTTAAAAGCTCACTTTATTTATAATCACATATTTTCTTTTTAGTCCCATCAATATATTACTTATTATTAATTTTATTTTTAGACAACTTTTTCATTTAACTCAATCATAGTTATATGGATTGTAGTGCAAAAAGTGAGTTATAAATATACCTACCCCACAAAATGACTAGCTTTAATATTTTATTATATTTCTTAAGAGGCCCTTTTTAGACCTAAAAATTCTCCTAATGACATGCTATGAGAGGGAACCAATCTCAAGAAGTGGGTTTTTTAGGGAGCAATAACATATCCATAGTAGTTGCAAGTAGATCTATCATATCTTCAAGCAGATCTTGTCAGATCTATAACCAACAGGCAGAAATTGAAGGAGAGATTTCAGGGAAACAATAGTAATGGAGCAAAACTAGTTTTTTGCAAGTTTATTGAGATGTACGCAGGTCACAGAAGGGACATGCGCGTACATATGTGGCATCTTTGGAGATAGTCACGTGTCATGGTCTGCAATGAGCATTGGGCCATACATACATGGGTTGCAGTGAGCATAGGCCAGTACATACGCGGGCTGCAGTGGGGACAGACAAGTACAAGGTTGTACAAAACAATACAAAGGTGGTTTCAGCAAAAAATTAATGTTGGGTAGCTTGTTGGGCAATGGAAATGAAGATTTTCCAGGTCTTATCATGTTGCCAACTAGGTCTGTCTTTGACCTCAAGTTGGCTCTAAGTTTCGACTGTCAATGAAGGTTTTGTTGTTGTTTTATAACAGCCAACAGTTCAGGAACTTCTTTGTTGATTTGTTATGGTTACATAAGCCATTTAGGTTCTTTAGCATGTAGTTTTAGTCACCAAGGGTTAACACATGCATACCAAATATATGTAACACACCTAGATATATTTACAACTGAAAATACAGTAGTTCTAAACTCTAACATACATGAAAATGAACACAGGTATTTTTGGTCAACATGACCCTGGATAAACCTCCCGGGGAAAACCAGTTTGGAATATAAATGTATATATAGGGAGAATGGAAGGTGGAATACAACAAGTACAATATATAGAAGAACTTGATACAATAACAACTTGATCCAAGCTGCAACACAATTCCAACTGAAGCAAGAGTGTCCTAGGATGGTGCGCCCTCCATAAATGTCGGCAAGGCCACTGAAATGGAGCTAGATTCCAACTGGAAGCTCAGATGAAGAAGCCCCTCCACAATACTTTGATACTGATGAGTAGCCTCCCTCTTAAACAAACCTCACTGCAATCTGAGCTATGAAAATTCTCCCTGTTGATGATGCTCCCTCCTCCAAGTAAAAACCTCCCCACTAAATAACTAAGGCCCTAAGCTTGTTGGTTGTCTCCATGGATGGAAGCACTCAAGATAGCCTCAAACAATGCTTGAAACCTCATGCTCATGCTCTCTCTCAAACTCTCCAAGTGAACAAATAAGTGAATGAGCTCCTCCTTGCCCTTTGTGCCCCTCTTGAAGCTCCATAAGGAAACCTAAAAGATAGATGGTTGAGATCATCTCATAATAATCTCACTCTCAAACCCACTTTGGGTTAAGTTCTCTAATTCACCTTATGTCTCCTAATTCACCCACAAAGTGAATTAAAAGTCATTTTAAACACAAATGACCAAATTTCACTTTTGACTTAAATCTTCTAAGTCAAAGTGAAATTAGACATAAAGTATAAGGCACAAAGTACATAGTACTTCCCACATGTGTTTAAGAGCTCACAAACACATGGGGAACACTTCCCAAGGTACACAATATCAACACTCTCTCTTATCGAGGAAGGTGTTTCTCACCAAGACCATCTTGTCTCTGAAGTAGACATGTTTGCCCCTTAGCAAGGCCTTGGTGAGGATGTCTGCAATTTGCTCGTCATTCAATATATATTGTAACTACACTGCCCCTCTCTGAACCCAATCTCGGATGAAGTGATACATAATCTCAATGTGCCTCGACCAGTCATGGAAAAATGGATTTTCAGATATTTTGATACAACTTTGGTTATCGCAGTGTATGACGGTCAGTGGCATCTCTTGACCAAATAATATTACCAATATCTTACGAAGCCAAATGGCCTCGCAAATAGCCTGACTGGCCGCCATGTACTCTGCCTCGACGGAACTCAAAGCAACTGACTTATGCTTCCGACTGAACCAAGAAACAAGCCCTGACCCCAAACCAAAGAAACACCCTGAGGTGCTTTTCCTGTCAGTAGCACATCTTGCCCAGTCTGAGTTAGTGTAGCCAACCAAACTGACCCCATCACCTCTGATATATTCTAGGACAAAATCAATTGTCCTAACAATGTACCTCAACACATGTTTTGCCCCAATCTAGTGAACACTCCTCGGCTCTACCATATGTTGGCTGAGAGTGTTCATGGAAAAACAAATATCTAGTATGGTGTTGACCAGATACATAAGTGAACCGATCAACTGCCTATAAACTGTAGCATTTACCAATTGGGAACCTGAATCACTAAGCTTCTTCCAGTTGGTAACCATGGGTGTTGACATAGGTCTATAGTCCTCCACCTGAAATCTGCTCAGAATATCTGCAACATACTTTCCCTACCCAAGAAATATGTGTCCCTCCTCCTGCCATACCTCATACCTAGAAAATAGTGCATCAACCCAATGTCACTCATCTCAAACTCTGATGCAATTCCTAGCTTGCACTCAGCTATGAGATCCTCGACTCCTATGATGAACAAGTCATCCACATATAGAATGAGAATGAGCATGTCCTCACCTCTAATGATGTAATAGATGTTAGGATCAACATCGCTCTTCTCAAAGCCCATATGAAGCAAGTATGTGTCAATACGTGAATACCAAGCTCGGGGAGCTTGCTTCAGACCATAAAGTGTCTTTCTCAAAAGACACACGTGAGTCTCCCTCTCACTCACCTCAAACTCCTATGGCTGCTCAATGTACACCTCCTCATCTATAAATCCATTCAAAAATTTGGTCTTCACATCCATCTGATGAATGCTCCAACCCATCTCTTCCGCTATGACAATAATGTTCCTGATCGAGGTGTATCTCGCAGCTGGTGCGAATGTCTCATCATAATTGACTCCCTCTATCTGAGAGAATGCTCACGCCACAAAACAGGCCTTGTGTTTCTCTGTGCTTCCATTTGCAACATACTTGGTTTTGTACAACCACCTGAAAGTCACAACTGACTTCCCCACTGACCTCAGAACCACCTCCCAAACATCGTTGCACACAATGGAGTCATACTCCTCTACCATGGCCTCTCTCTAGACCTGTTGGTCCACTTGCTGCACAAATGTATGTGGCGCACTATCTGTGATACTTGTCACTAAAGAAAAATATGATCCAAATATGACTGGAGGTCTACTCTCTATTATCTAGCTCTTGGGCTCCCCTATGTTCTCGATGGCCTCCTTCAAGGTATCCTGAAACCATCTAAGTCTCCTCTTCCCTGAAGTGGTCAATGGAGAAGTAAGGTCTCTCTTCCCAAGAGTAACTTCCTTAGGGATAGTCTCAACACTCTGAGATCCTGAAGCCTCTGCCCCCTCTGACTGTGACCCTAAAGCTGTGCATGGTGACCCTGTCACTCATGATACTGGCGTACCGGAAATCTGAGGTTGTGCTCCCTTTGAGACATCAATCGGTGCCTCTTTATCATCCTCCACACTGAATCTCGACTCAAGAGATCTCTGAAAAGACCTATCCTCCTCAAATCTGACATCTCTTCTCACCACCACTCTCCTAAGTGATGGAATGTGGATACGATAGGATTTTGACACCTCTGAGTATCCAACTAGAATCGCCTATTGGGTTGTGGGGTCTAGCTTTGTCCTCTTCTATGAGGGGACATGAGAATAGGTCAAGCACCCAAAGATCCTGATGTGCTCAACATCGGGCCTCCTACCAGTGAAGGCCTCCTTAGGAGTCATCTTCCCCAGTATCCATGGCACAGTATCCATGATACTTGTCACTAAAGAAAAATATGATCCAAATATGACTGGAGGTCTACTCTCTATGATCTGGCTCTTGGGCTACTCTACGTTCTTGCTGGCCTCCTTCAGGGTATCCTGAAACCATCTAGGTCTCCTCTTCCCTGAAGTGATCAATGGAGAAGTAAGGTCTCTCTTCCCAAGATTAACTTCCTTAGGGGTAGTCTCAACACTCTGAGATCCTGAATCCTCTGCCCCCTCTGACTGTGACCCTAAAGTTGTGCATGATGACCCTATCACTCCTGATACTGGCATACCAGAAATCTGAGGTTGTGCTCCCTCTGAGACATCAATTGGTGCCTCTTTATCATCCTCCACACTAACTCTCAACTCAAGAGATCTCTGAAAATCCCTATCCTCCTCAAATTTGACATCTCTTCTCACCACCACTCTCCTGAGTGATGGAATGTGGATATGATAGGATTTTGACACCTCTGAGTATCCAACTAGAATCGCCTGCTGGGTTGTGGGGTCTAGCTTTGTCCTCTTCTATGAGGGGACATGAGAATAGGTCAAGCACCCAAAGATCCTAATGTGCTTGACATCGGGCCTCCTACCAGTGAAGGCCTCCTCAGGAGTCATCTTCCCCAATATCATGTGGGCGCTCTTGTTTTGTAGGTAAACTGCAGTAACAATCACCTCTTCCCATAGGTACAAAGGAAAACTTTGATCGTGCAACATGGATCTCGTTGCACCGGTGATAGCCCGGTTCTTCCTCTCGGCAACCTCATTTTGTTGGGGGTTGTATGGTACAGTCATCTGTCTTTTGATTCCATGCTAGGCACAAAATTCTATGACCTGTCTGGAGGAATACTCTCCCCTGTTATTCGATCGCAATACCTTGATCCTCTTTCCAGATTGGTTCTCCACAAGGGCTTTGAACTCTTGGAACCATTTGAAGACCTCACTCTTTGTCTTCAGGAAATAGATCCAGGTCTTCCTTGAGTAGTCATAAATGAATGTGAGATAGTACTCACAACCACTCAAGGAATTCCAATTCATGGGCCCACACACATCCGTGCGTACTAAATCCAGTATCTCAGCTGACCTGGTGTCACTGCTGGAGAATGAGGCCTTGGTAAACTTACCAAGCGCACACCCTCTACAAACATCCTGTTGCTCTGTACTGATCTATGACACTCTGGTCACAACCTCTCTCAGTCCTTCGAGAGATCCATGATGTAGATGGGCCATCCTACGATGCCATAGCTCACATGTCTATCTGTTGTTGTCGCTACTCACTGCCAATGCATGAAGAGGCTGAAAAGGAAATTCGAACAGTTTACCATCCCTCACTCCAATCACTTGTCGTGAGGAAAGTGAGGACCCCTTAGGGTGAATGAATACCTCGGTCCCTCTGAAGGACACCTCAAGACCTCTATCCCGGAGGGCAGAAATTGAAATCAAATTCTTCTTCAATCCAGGGACATAGAGAACGTCCCTAAATGATATAGGTGGCATGCCATCTCTTCAAAAGGTAACAATGTCAATCGCAACAACTCCGACCAAGGAGTCATCTCCGATGGAAATATCCATCCTGACCTCTGTGTCTCTGAGATCAATCAAATTCTCTCTGACTCCAGTCATATGGCTCGAATCCCCACTGTCAATATACTTGATACTAGGTGTCATCTCAAATGAAGTGCAACATATGAAGAAAGCACACTCTCTCTCGAACTAAGTTTGAAACTCTGCCTCCTTAGTTGTAGTTGCAGTACCACCTCTCTTCTTCTTCCTATTGGGACACTGTCCAACATAGTGCCCCAACTTCTTACAAACAAATCACTTCACTTTGTTCATATCTCTCTTCTGACCACTACTGCTCTCTCCTCCCTGTGTTGGGGCCCCAAACTTGGGACCATGCCAACCTCCTCGACCGACCTTATTCTTTCCCTTTGTCCAAAGAGAAAGATCCTCATCACCCTGAAGTGGTTTTTGTTGTTGTCCAGATGCCTCTACTACAAGTCTAGTCTCCTCCTAGACGAAGTCATCCCACATCCTCTCCCATGTGGGCATGACCTCCATGGCAACAATGCCAAGAACGAATGGACCCCATGGTTTGGTAAAGTTGTTTAAGTTTGTCTTCACCATAGAATTTGGGTCCACCACCTCTCCAACGACTCCAAGCTCATCTCTGATCTGGGTGTAGCGACCAAGGAAGGAAGTCACCGACTCACTCTTGAGCATGTGAATTCCCCTAAGTCGATCATGAAGAACCATCTTTGGGTTCTCATTAGAGCTCTGATAAAGCTTACATAGAGATGCCCACATCTCATATGCATAAGCTTTCCCAGTCAAGTGGGGAATGATATGATCCTGCACTGTATCACATATGGTCCTCTTTGCCTTTTTGTTCCTCTTCCTGAACTCTGCTAACAAGACAAGAGCAGTAGCAGGGGGAACATGAACAACTACCTCAACTATGTCCCATAGTTCGAGGTCCTCCAAGACAAAGACAATCCTTCCCTTCCAAGGTGACCATTTGCTAGCCCCAGCTAGCCTATCCTCCACACACATCTGAGATGCTGACATCACTGCCAAACTGCACACAAAATGATGCTCCAAATTCAAAGGAACGTTGCCTCACTCCTGTCAACACATGTGTGAAAAGAGACAAGTGAAACATTGACCTCACTCCTAGCAATATAGGTGTAAAAAGAGGTCGTGAAAAATTAGCCTCACTCCTACGATGTAGGTGTGATAAGAAACCAACGAAAGTGTCCACAAACTACTCTACAACCCTCTACAAAATTCTTCCAACAAGTTGTCACTAAACATTGTCAATGGTTGTCCACAAAATCTTCTAAGAAGGTGTCTAAAACAACCCACTGATATGTTGTCCAAAACTACTCAGTAATCAACCACCAAGCTCCGATACCATGAAGATTTTCCAGGTCCTATCAAGCTGCCAACTAGGTTTGTCTTTGACCTCGAGTTGGCTCTAAGTTTCAACTGTCAATGAAGGTTTTGTTGTTGTTTTATAACAAGCAACAGTTCAAGAACTTATTTTCTTATTTGTTACAGTTACATAAGCCATTTAGGTGCTCTAGCATATAGTTTTAGTCACCAAGGGTTAGTACATGCATACCAAAATATATGTAACACACCTAGAGATATTTACAAATGAAAATACAATAGTTCTAAACTCTAACATACATGAAAATGAATACATGTATTTTTGGTCAACATGACCCTAGATAAAAACCCCCCGGGGAAAACTAGTTTGGAATATAAGTGTATATATAGGGAGAATGGAAGGTGGAATAAAACAAGTACAATATATAGAAGAACCTGATACAATATCAACTTGATCCAAGTTGAAACACAAGTCCAACAGAAGCAAGAGCGCCCTAGGATGGTGCGCCCTCCATAAATGCTGACAAGACCACTGAACTAGAGCTAGATGCTAACTGGAAGGTCTGATGAAGAAACCCCTCCACAATACTATGATATTTATGAGTAGCCTCCCTCTGAAACATACCTCACTGCAATCTGGGCTCTAAAAGTCCTCCATGTTGATGATGCGCCCTCCTCACCAAGTGTGCCCTCCTCCAAGCAAGAACCTCCCCACTAAATAACTGAGGCCCTAAGCTTGTTGGTTGTCTCCATGGATGGAAGCACCCAAGCTAGCCTCAAACAACGCTTGAAACCTCATGCTCATTCTCTCTCTCAAACTCTCCAAGTGAGAAAATGAGTGAATGAGCTCCTCCTTGCCCTTTGCGCCCCTCTTGAACCTCCATAAGGAAACCTAAAAGATAGACGGTTGACATCATCCCATCTCAAGTCTATTAAAATTTTGAAATCCTCCCATAATAATATCACTCTCAAACCCACTTTGGTTTAAGTTCCTTAAGTTCACTTTATGTCTCCTAATTCACCCACAAAGTGAATTGATAGTCATTTTAGGCATAAATGACCAAATTTCACTTTTGACTTAAATCTCCTAAGTCAAATTGAAATTAGACATAAAGTACAAGGCACAAAGTACATAGTACTTCCAACATGTGTTTAGGAGCTCACAAACACATGGGGAACACTTCCCAAGGTACATAATCTCAACAAGAAAGAGGTTGGGCAACCAACAACGAGATCTTAGATAGGTGGAGAAGGACTTCCATCTAGAGATCTAAGCCACATAAAAGCACATAGGAGAAGAGAATGACTTTTTCTCATGTGCTTGAGTCATCCACTTAGGATCAAATAAATACTTTTACTCAAGTGCTTGAGCCACGAAAGACATTAAATCAAGGAGATCTCAGATGGGTGAAGAAGATCGTTCATCTAGAGATCTGAACCCCTTCATCACACCCTTTCATTATAATTGTAACCTTTGTCTCCTATACACACACACACACACACACACACCAAGGAGACCTAGTATTAGGATCATCCTATCTCATCTCATATTGTATTATGAAGTGGCTATATTATAAAAGGAGGTTTCCCCCTTGAAGTGGACTGTAATTATTGATATTTTATCATTTTTAAGGCGTTGGATCATAACATTTGGTATCAGAGTATTTATCCTAGGGTTTGTTTTTTCTCCCAACAAGTCATCTTAGAATTTTTGGTATAACTTTTTTTTGGGGACACTTCAGACAACGAAACGAGGAGGTTAAAGTATATGTGGTAAAAATATCATCTTCTAGTTCATTATGCTTTTGGAGATACACCCTGTGGACGATAGGGTCTTTTACTAGTCCTATTACTAGTCTCAGACAAGTGTTCTGAGTAAAATCATCATATCTTCTTCAAGGATGATCCAAATTCAATGAGACCAGTTGCATTTGAAAGAGGACAATCCGTGGTACTTTTGGTAGAATTTTTAGATTCAGATATTAAATATTGGATAGGTGGCATTCTATACAAGTTCACTTTCCAGGAAAGGCCAAAAATTGGCAAGGTTTGAAAAATTTGCCCTAAGTTTCAATTGCCAGATCCAATTTTGGTCATACCTATGGCATTGCAAATGTAACATGTCATAGTACTACAAGACGAAATTTCATACTTAGAAGGGTCAAAATTGCAAAATACATAAGAAGGAAGGTCGGCCAGAAGGACAGACTCCAAATTAAGGGTTTCAAAGGTATGTAACTTACAATTGGCATAACTTTTTATTGAAAGATCTACTTTTGGTGATTCAAAATTTTTGATAAAGAGGAAAAATAGGAGTATTATTATTTTTATTCTACATGGGTCCAAAAACATGTCAACACCAATTAAAACTCTAGAAGTCTCATCTATAACTCATGAAGAAAATGATGAGATACATAACAGGTTGTCCAAATTGGAGAAACAACTTAATGATTTGAGTGACAGATCTAATAATTGAGTAAACTCACAAAGACAAATTCAAGAAATGGAAAGGAAGATGGATGAAATGAAAAATAATATGGAAGAAAATAAGAATGACATGAAAAAGAAGATGGATGAAAATACAGAAGAAATACAAAAATCCATGAAGGAATTGCAAAATTCCATGTCTTCCATGATCTTTGAAGCTCTAGATGAGAGACTCTCCAAAGAAAATATCAAAATGAAAGGAACTCGAGAAAATAAAGGTAGTATTCTGGTGAAAAACCTATTAATAATAAGTTATTTTCTAATGGATTTGACTCTAATAGTAGAGTTAATTATGGTGGGGGTCATAAATTCAACTTTCCCGAGATTGGATTAAAGAAGTTTGATGGAACATAGGTGTTTACATGGGTGAATCAAATAGAGAAATATTTTGAACTACATAAAATTATGGATGATAAGAAAAGGATTCACATAGAAACCTTGAATTTTAAGATAAAACCATATCAATGGTATCAATGGGTACTTAAAAGGAATCCCCCTCTTTATAATTATACCTGGGGTTTATTTACAAGAGACTTGGAAGCACAATATGAGAAAGTGTGAGAATATGACTACTTCAGTGAATTGACAAGAATTAAGCACATAGGTGACATAAGTGATGAACAACTATTGCAAGCTTATATGAGTGGATTAAAAGAGAACATTAAACATGAGCTTTTATTAAGACATCCTGAAAATATTATGGAAGCTATGCAATATGCTCATCATATTCAAGCCAAGAATAAGGCTACCCACAAGTCTACCAGTGGAGCATACACAAGAAGCGGAGATCGTTTTCGGGATCATAAGACAATTGTACCTCAACCGACAAGGTTGACTCTTCAACAAATGGATTAAAGAAGAACAAATGGACTATGTTTCAACTGTGACAACAAGTACAGGAAGGGGAATAAATGAAGTGAGAAGAAAGTATTCTACATAAACAATGAAGACGAAGAATATTAAGAATTGGAACCGTCACAAGATATAAATCCAGAAGAGACTACTCCAACGATCTCTTGTCATGCATTGGTTGGCATCAATACTCCACAAACCTTCAAGATAGAAGGATATATCAAAAATAAAAAGGTAATAGTATTGATTGATTCTAGTAGTACTCATAACTTTATCAATTTCAAACTAGAAAAAAGATTTCAATTGCTTTTTATATCCAACACCAGAGTTCCAAGTAATGATTGCAGATGAAAGTACCATAATTTGTTCTAGGAAGTGCCATAGTATTAAGCTCAATATGGGGTAGTATTTATTGGAGTCTCATGATTTCCACCAAAATGGGTGGTGTTGATGTTGTATTATAGGTCCAATGGTTACAATCATTGGGAACAATGGCCCTTAATTTTCAAGATCTTTTCATGAGATTTTCCTCAGAACAGGAGGTTTCCCCCTCGAAGTGGATATATTGTATTTTGAAGTGGATATATTGTAAAATGAGGTTTCCCCCTCGAAGTGGACTGTAATTATTGACTTTTTATCATTTTTAAGGCGTTGGATCATAACACCAATATTGGCAACACCTTATTTTGACAAAACATTAATAGTTGAATGTGATGCATTAGACAAGGAATTGGAGTAACGTTGATGCAAGAAGGGAGATCATTGGATTTTGAAAATAAACAATTCAAGAGAAAAAACTTGGTGAAAGATACACATGAGAAAGAAATAGTAGCAATTTTACATGCAATATAAGAATGGCGTCAATATCTGGGTTCTTTGCATAAAGACAAACCCAATGAGACTATTTTTAGTGACATGGAAGTAATTTCTATTTTTAGCATTCTCTGTTTTTAGACGTGCTATTTATAATAAGTGTTCCCATAATTGTTATCTTGACATTTTGAGACTCCTACTTTTTAGGAGGTGGAACTACTATTTTTGGCATGTCTATTTTTAGTAGGTGGAGGGGCAGTGTTTTCAATTTGCAGTGTTGGGTTTGTTTCTAGGTTCCAGTTTCGATGGAGTATGTGTGGTTAGATTTCAGGGTGATCATCAATAGGTGGCAATTGACTCACATTTTCACACATGGCAGCTAAATATAGATATACTAAAGCACTCATGATGATTGATTTATGATGTGATATTTATGACATAATCTTGGTGCAGTGAATTTCTTTCGTACAGTATCTTTGCTCTATTTAGAGGTTTGAGTTCATTGTTTTTCCATGTGCATGGATGTATTATGTTATCCCTTAGATATTGGAAATTATAAAATGGTGCATGCATGGAGAAAGTTTGCATGCATGAGTTCACATACCTTTGTTTATTTTGGCACTGAAAGAGATTGAGTTGTGCATGCATGAGTGCATGGTTTATGGCTAAGTTTACTAGTGGATTTTGTTGACGATGATTTTGGTCAACGATACTTAGTCGACAAAGCAGTATCGGGCTTCCCCCTCATTCTGCAATTTCTTGTGCAAAGTTGTACACGCTCTTGTTGAGTTACCGCTACACATTCAAGGAAGGTTACATGATCATTCAAATGGGAGCAAGTTCATTACAAGTTGTTAGCGCAAGGTTCTTGTTGAAACTATCATGGCTCTCGAACTATTATTCAAAATACCTACTATCCCATTTTTCACTCATAACCTTCATATTTTTGCAGTCATGGGATATCCTCATACCTCTCTTTTTATAAGAATAACATTATTACCATGTCTTTGGGTTAATTTTGGTACTTTTTCATGCCATGTCAAAAAGAAAAAAAATATATTATTATACCATATTGCCATGAATTTTCCCAGATAATAACCTTGTCACCATATGCATCCCTTTATCACATGTGACCTGTTAATAAAAAGGGAAGTTGAATCAACTACCTAAATGTTTATATCTTTTAGAAGTACCCCTTTTTTAGTATACCTTTCATAAAATCTTCATTATTTAATATTGATATTATTGGAGTTATGACTTTGGAATTTCCTATGCCATAGCAAAAGCAAGATATGTATAATATTTATACATCCCATGCCCTTTTTACTTGATAATACAATGAAAAGCTAGTGGACTTATATAGTGGTCATTTGAATGTAACTTTTCAAGAAGGATGATACGGGTGATGCTGCATCACAAAATCCAGTGGTTTATGTCAATGGTGTCACTTATTTTTTCATTCAACACAACAATGTTTACCTTATGGCAACATTAAGACAAAACTCCAATGCAGCTAGCTTACTACTATTTTTACATCGGGTAGTGGATGTTTTCAAGCACTATTTTGAAGTGTTGGAAGAAGAATCTTTGAGAGATAATTTTGTTGTTGTGTATAACCTATTAGATGAAATGATGGATTTGGGATACCCTCAATATACAGAGGAAAAGATTCTTAGTGAATTCATTAAAACTTATTCTTATAGAATGGAAGTCACCCAACGTCCTCCAATGACTGTTACAAATGCAGTTTCATGGCGAAGTGAAGGAATACAACAGAAGAAAAATGAGGTATTCTTGGACGTAGTAGAAAGTGTCAATATGCTTGTGAATAGAAATGGACAAATAGTGCAATCATATGTAGTTGGTGCTTTGAATATGAGAGCCTACTTGAGTGGAATGCCAGAATGTAAGCTTGGCCTTAATGAAAGGGTGCTATTAGAAGCTCAAGGCTGAGCAACAAAGGGTTCCATCGATCTAGAGGACATCAAGTTCCATCAATGTGTTCATCTGGCTCATTTTGAAAATGATAGGACTATATCTTTCATACCTCCTGATAGGGATTTTGATTTAATGACATATAGACTTAGCACTCAGGTAAAACCATTGATATGGGTTGAAGATCAAGTGGAACGACATTAAAAAAGTCAAGTAGAATATTCAATTAGAGCACGCAACAACTATAAAGATCGCAGTACAACAACAAATGTTGACATACAATTGCTTGTTCTGCTTGATGCTACCATGCCTCATATACGAACTTCCATGGATTCTTCTTATGCACCACAGAGGGATGCATTGCTTTGGAAAATCCAATCATTTTCTGGTGGAAAGGAATACATGTTGAGGGTTGAATTTGTCCTTCCTAGTGTCACTGCTGAAGAGGAAAACACACTACTGACAGACAACAAATCGCAAGAAATTATTAAAGGGAGCTGCCACAGGAGTCTATTGTTATATCTGAGAATGTCAAATCACAAAGTACTAGAGAAAAACTATTGACAAAACCATCGAAAAAAGACTCCAGTCTATCTCCTATACTATCGCATGTGTATTCTAGTCTTTCATTACACTGGAAATATGTGAGCCAACTTAGTTTAATTTTGGTTTTAATTTTTGCAGTCATCCTTCTAGTTAGTTAGAGAACTATTATAAGAATGTTGGCTAGATATCCTATGGTTCAATATATTGAAGACAAAAGGAAAAGTCTACAAGATTTTAATAACGTAGAAATGTTAGCTCGATTAGATCAGCGTATTTACTTTCTCAAGGAATAAATGTCAATGATTGAAGCTCGACTGAAAATCATACACCATTATTTTACATTGTTGAAGATGCATCTGCAAGAAATAGATCAAATTAATTCCAAAAACAAACTCATGCATTCAGTGGGAAGTTATGAAGGATGGTTTGTGCTTCGACGTCCTCATGCGACCGATGACTGGAAATAACTGATTTCATGAGTGGTTGGCACAAATGTTTTCCACATGGTCATATAGCATGCCTTGCACAAGTGCATGGGGGCCAATTCAAATTTCATCCAAGGACCAAATACATGTATTATTATGATCAACACTAATTTCATTTTGCAAATTAATTTCATATTATTTAAAAAAAAAAGAAAGCGGTTCCAACCGATGCGTTTCAGTTCAATGATTCTTCTCAACCCTAACTGATGACGCTGTTCATCAAGTAATATAAAAGGAAGTAGCACACAACTAGAGGGAAAAAAAAGATTTTCAGAAGAGAACATTTTGAGAGAGAAAAACTTTGGCAGAAAATTTAGAGAGAGGTATGCTTGGAGTGTTGTGAGGTCTGCTTATTTTCTTTCTTCTTTTACATATTCAACAGGGATTGACATAATCGTTGGTAACAGGGGGTCTTGTGAAGAAGCGAAAAAATAAAGCAAGGATGAGCTTCTTGGTTCTCATAAGGTGAATGCTTACTTGTTAGTTTGTTGTATTCAAGCTCGATTTTATTCGACGCTAATCGATTTCTGATATGCAGGTTTTCTCCTTGTGATTCGCCATCATTACTCCATTTCATTTTTGGCTCAGAATTATTTTTTTCTTTTCGTGCTTGGTCTTTCTATTGTAACCTTGTTCTAGAGTGTCTAAATACCATATACCTAGCCTTGGTCTACGCAAAGACTTGTAGATTTCAAAAATTCAAGAATTTGTATGGGGAGCATTTTAAATGAAGATCAAATTCTTTTGCACTCTGAAATTGTCTCTTTGTTATTTTTTTTAATTCTCAGTTTTCCTCATATTTTCTCAAGACAACATTAAAGATAAAAATTAAAAAAAGAAAAACAACTTATGAACATGTTTGTTTTGTAAAAATCATGTATATAAGTTTTATTCATTAGCTTGTTAATATGTATTGATTTTTTCCTGCTTTCTTTACTATTTTAATTTTATTATTATTTATCATATCCTAACTTCTAAAAGGAAATAAAAAAAATATCAAATCATTAAAGTGTTACTCTTTTGTAGCCTTCAAACTGATGTTTGTTTAATAAATTTTTCTTTTTGAATCTTTTTAAAACTAACATAGTTATATTAACTTTCTTAGTTTTGTTTTAGATGTTTTCTTATAAAACAAATACAAAACAAATGCATGTTTAGTTTATTATTTGGATTTACTTTATTAGATTTAATTTTGTTATGTCAAATGTATAAACTCCAACATAGCCAATTGGATTTTGGGTTGTATCTCCTCGGCCACCCTTGCTATACTAATCAATGGAGAAGCTACAAAAGATTTTCATTATGAGAGAGGGCTCCGTCATGGATGCCCTCTCTAACCACTTCTTTTCATTTTGATCCTGGAAGGACTCAGCATCTTACTCAATAATAGCCAAGCGGATGGGCATCCGAAAGGGATAAAAGTTGCGGGGCTGACACATATCCTACATATCCTTTTTCTAGATGACGTGTTGATCTTGTCTACTACCAATATTGTTGAATGGACCATCATTCACTCTATCTTAATTACCTTTTGTGTTGTTTCAGGTTTAGAAATCAATGTCCATAAATCTGTCTTCCTGGTTTCGAATGCACAGGATACTTTGCAAACAACATTAAAAGAGATGTTCAGAATTGATTCTCTCGAGATATCGGAGGGATTTACCTATTTGGGATACTTCTTAAAATCCACCACTTATACAAAAAAAGACTGGACATGGCTAATAGACAAATTTGAAGGCAGAATACACAATTGGCGAAACAGATTGCTCTCTATGGGAGGTAGGTATGTTCTGATAAAAGCAGTCTTGGAAAGCCTCCCAGTTTTTTGGATGGCATTAGCCCACATCCCTGCTTCTGTTTTGAAGACCCTTCGTCAACTTATCTTTACCTTCCTTTGGACCGGAAGTAAGAAAAACAAAGGTTTTCACCTCAGCAGATGGGAGGTTTTATCAAAACCAAAATTGATGGGAGGATGGGGCCTTAAAAATCTGCCTCTCTTTTATAGGGTGCTCTCGGCTAACACCCTTTGGAGAATTTTAACAAAACCAGGCCTATGGAGTAGAGTAATCAAAACTAAATATCTCCATCAGCTACCGATTCACATCTGGATCAGATTCGCCTCGGAGCGTCCTACAAAAGGCTCTCAGTCCTGGAAACATCTCTCATCCTCCCTACCGATCATTCTTCAGTGGATTTCGTGGAAACCAGGCAATGGTTGCTTGATTGAAGTCGGCAGAGACAACATTCTGGGCTTGGGCAGAAACGCCATGCTCTCTCCTCCTCTTCTGGCGCACCTTCACGATAAAAGTCTTTTCTTCTTGCATCAATTCTGCATTCCGACCAATGGGGGTCCGCTAGGTGACACTTGGCTCAAAGGCTCGGACCTTCAACTGGATTCCGAGTTTATAATTGAATGGGACGACTTCATCCAGCTCATAAAGGAAGCAGGCGTGCGACTTCAAGAAAGGCCGGATACCCTCATCTAGATGGGAGGAGACTGCTCCGGCCGACTCACTGCAAAAAATGTTTATCAAGCTTTGGCATCAAAATTCTGGACTCCTTTAAATGCTAACTGGAGACAGAGGATCTGGAGGAGCGACTGCCCATTGAAGCTAAAGCTATTCACGTGGCTTTTGATGGAAAATAAATTACTATTCTGGGATAAGCTGCAAGCTCGTGGCTGGGAGGACTCAAATCGTTGCATCATTTGCAAACTTTCCAGCGAATCAGTTCTCCATGTCTTCATACACTGTTCTTTTACCCGCTCGATTTGGTCTCATCTATCATCGGTGATAAAGTTCACCTCTTCTTGGACGGGTACCAGTGTGCACTGCTTCTTTCAGAATTGGTTTAGTCATAACCGATCTCATACTATGATCCCTGTCCATCTTTTTTGGCAGGTATGGAAGGCCAGGAACGCAGCGATTTTTAAAGAGAAGACTCCATTAATTCATAGAGTGACAAATTACATTCTTGCGGAGGCAGTCGATTCAAGTAACAATTTAAAGGTTCTGCCACCCATAAGGCACATATTTTCTATCCCAATAGACAGGGTTGTTGCCTAGTTCGATGGAGCGGCACAACAAGGGGGCGCTCTTTGTGGGGCTGGGGGGGAAATTGCTCTAAACTCCCACTCTTGCATCCACTGGACACTAAACTGTGGACTGGGATCTAACATGATGGCAGAACTTTTGGGTGCGTGGGCATCTCTCATTCTGGCATGTCGCCACACCGATGAGTTGTTACTTCTTGGAGACTCAAAAATTACTATTGATTGGCTGAATGGTCTAGCAGACTTCCAGGTGGCAGCCCTTGAGTGCTAGAAAGAGAGAACCAAAGATGCTACTCTACTGTTTAGAAAGCTCTCATTCTCTCACATTTTCCGAGAGGAAAACAACGAGGTGGATACCCTTTCTAAAAGAGCTTTGCATCTGCCATCAAGCCAAATCTACTTTACAAAATGGGAGGATGGCAATGAAGGACCAGCCATCAAGATTAAGCTTTGATTTGTCATCTTCAGTCTCATTCTGCAATCCTTTTGATCTTGAAAGCAGATCATAGATGAGGATAGGATTAGACAGTTCTTGACAGTCATGGTCTGTTCCAAGCACTAATGTATTTCTACCTTTGTAATCTGTCTTTCGAGAAGATGGTTTTTGTATATTTTTATATCCTTATGAATATAAAGAGCATTTTTTCTCGTGGAAAAAAAAAACTCCAACATAAAAGCATCAAAATCATAAATTACATAAAAATCAAATATTACTTAAAAGTAAAATTACAAGGCAAAGGAATTCACGCTTGGATTGTAGGTTAGGGGAAATTTGGCTTGGAGTTCAATGTGCATTCTTGTCTGGGGATTTAATCCTAGGGTGATATTCACGTCTCTTCTCACCTAGCCCCGCGGGAGGTTGAAATGTTGGTGTTATGGACTCTTTAGTTCCTTGACATCAACAAAGTGCATGGTTCAAAGAGGGATTTTAGTACACCATGCAAGGGATTAACTTGGAGTTTGAGCCCTTATTTATCTCACACCTCTAGAGCACATGCATTGGGAGCCTCTTCTTCCATGCTTCTATAAAAGAGCGTTGGAGACCATTATTTTACAGATTGGATTCTTCTTGCAGATTTCAAGAGAACTTCTCCCATCCTTCTGGACTTGATAGCAGGGCCACCCTTTATTTGTTTGTACCTATGGTTGATTTCGACATCTATGCTAATATATCAGACAAGTTTTTTTATGCATTTTCTAGCTCTTTGAATTTCATGGTTGTTTCATAGAGTAATCATGTGGCAAGGATTGTATTGTTATTTTATGCACTAGTTTTGAATTGTTCTTTCACTCCAGGTGCATATTCTCTCTTTCATGATTTGTTTTGAATCATTCTTTCACTCAAAGTGCATGTTCATTTTTATTCATTTCCATTCGCTATTGAAAACTTAATTAAAGAAACTAATCCCACTTTTTTCTTTTTGAATTATGAGTTTTATCATGTTCCAAAGGGCCTTCTGGGTGCTTGAGGGAGGTTTAGAGAGCTGATTTCTTTTAAGTTTATATGCATAATTTTATGCCAAAGGTACAACACATAAAACTCTAGGGACACCCCCTTGTGGCTGGAAAAGCACCAGTCCAAATGGAGAGGCATCTAGCGATGACATGGTTAGATTACCTATAATTATCGCTAAGATCTGTTCTTTTTTCTTGGTGTAGATTTGCATGATAAACAATTTTCGTAGTACACATGCCTTGAATTTGCATGCATGAGTTCGCATGTATTATTCTAATTTTGCATCGAGAGAGGTCAAGTTATGCATGCATGAGTGCATGGCTTATGGCTAAGTTTATTAGTAGACTGCATGGTTCAGAGAAGGACTTAGTCGTCCATGCAAGGGATTGACTTGGTGTTCGATCCCTTCCTTATTTCACACCTCTAGAGCACAAGTAGTGAGACTCTCTTCTACCATACTTTATAAAAGAGAGTTGGAGACCATTATTTTACAAATTGGATTCTTCTTGCAAGTTTCTGAAGCACTTCTTCCATACTTCTAGACTTGACAACACTTTCATTATTGCTTGCCAGAGATTAGCAAGACCACTCCTAGTTTGTTTGTATCTACCGCTGATTCCAATCTCTATGCTAATATATTAGAGAATTTCTTCTATGCTTTATCTACCTCTTGTAATTTTGTGGTTGTTTCTTGAGAGAAATCATGTGACAAGGGTTATGTTGTTACTTTATGCACTAGTTTTGAATTGTTATTTCATTTGAGGTGCATATGCTCTCTCATGCATTTGTGCCCATCCCTTATGAATCCATTCCTTATGGCTGCCAAGTTGTGGCCCTTACGTTCTGGGGATGCACCACCCTTTCCCGAGAGAAAAAGAGAACAGGAAAGAGAAAATAAGCAGTGGGTGTGTATCATCCCCCATTTGCAACATGCATTCTCTAATCCCTAAAGGTTGGGGTAAAATAATACACACACACACAACTCAACTAGGTTCCATCTATAAAAGAAAGGTTCAAAAATATTTTCAAAGTATCAAATGAGCCAATGGACCCTCATGTTATGTTACAAGATGACCATTTTAGGGTTCAGTATGATGGACACCCACCCTTCTTCATGAAATTATTGGTGAATAACAAATGTCTTAACAATTGTATGCTTGATTCAGGAGTAGGTGCTAATATGATGTATTTTAGAGTCATGGAGAGACTAGGACTAAAGGTCATATGACCTTATAGGAATGTGTGTGTTTTTTAATACAGGGCCATACCCACTCATGGGGTAGTTGAGAATGTTGAAGTACGCCTTGGTAAATATCCTGAGAGAATAGTCCATATGGATATTGTGGTGGTGGACATCCCTGTTGTATGGGGAATGCTTTTATCCAGGAATTTTGTTGCAATGTTGGGAGGTACATTGGATATGGACCTAACTTACATCAATGTACCTATGAAGAATGGGACAATAGAGAACCTTCCAAATATGCCAATGGTCAAGGCCCATGTGAAATAAATTGATAATGATGTTGAAACTAGTGTGACACATGAGCCAATCAAAGAAAACCTTCCCATATTATCTCCAAAGGATTTTCCTTTCACTTCAGAGGAATATTTTGATGAGATACAATGGCCAAAGAAGGAAGAGTATCAAAAACTCCTAAATAAATACAAGGAAAAGGAATTTGGAACTATCAAGTTACTAAAGAAAGGGGATGGTGACATATTGATCAAACTGAGCCAACAAGAATTCCTTATAGCTGAATCACACTCTCCTCCCTCAAAACAATATACTAGAGTTATATAAGAAACAAATAAGTTTGAAGCAAAGGAGTATCAAGAGGGAGATACGGTCTGGATGTGGGACACAAAGAAAGGGGAGCCTACTAATGTTAAAGGGAATGCATAGTTTTGGCTTGGACCTTTCAGAATCATAATGAATTCAGTTAATGATGCCTACTATCTATCCACATTGGAAGGAATAAAGCGTCCATTGTTGATTAGTGGACACCTCCTTAAACCCCATCATGGGGAAAAGACTTGACTTCACAGGTAAGTATAGGTAAGTTAGGTAGGCATTTGTGTTCATTGTATATACCATCTTCATATCATATAGTTTTAGTTTCATTTTTATATTGTATCTCTCCATTTATGTATATATGTTTGCTTATCTTTATTTTATATTATATATGAGTGAGGGGTGATATCACCACCCTGAATATTACTGATGCATTTTGTTGAGATCTAGTAGATACAGGTCATACCAAAGATGTTGAGGTTCTCATGTTCTCTATGGTGAGCACATGTCCCCGAGTTGGAGCCAGATGTTATCCCCTATCCTAGGGATAACGAAGTGGATGATGTCTCGAGTCCCACAGGTCCTAGACATGGAGTTTCGAGAGCTGGATGACTTGAGCATGGCCCCAGAGGGCCCATATTTTCTTCAGTGCAGCCCATCTATCAGCAACAGCAATATCCATCCCACCATCCTGGTCCTAAAGTAGCAGCAAGTCTTTCTCCATGAGGTAATGAGTCTAGATATAATGGAATGTGTCACTCTGATTATTGAAGCATTTGAATATGTTGCAATGAATTCTCCTTCATTTCATAGCATTTGCTTGGAAATTATTCTCTTTAACTTTCTCATAACTGGGAGGGTGACATGATGCCCTAGTAAGTTGATATCCCTTTAGGATGGGTTGCCACTGGGTGGTTCTATGAAAGGTCATCTTCCATTCCCTCCATACTTACCACTTTCCATCATTACTCCTCTTAGTCCCCCCCTACCTTTGTTCGGGCATTGGGTTTTCCACACTAGGAAGGGTTGTACCTTGCCTTGTGGGAAGAAGGGGCTAAAGGCCTAGAGGTTAAAGGTAGCTCGAAAGAGTTAATCTCCAAAATGAAACCTTTGATATGGTTCGCCCAGGGATTCTCGACAAAGAAATAAAAGGATTCTCAGTAAGAAAAGGGAACCCGTAAGATAAATAAACACTCAAGGTATTAATTGGTGGATATGAGGTATCATCATGAGTCATCCTATTAGGACCATGGGCATGTAGTGGTATGACACTACCATCTATCTGGTCACCAAAACATGGTAGTGGATCTTGGTGGCATAGCCAAGATAAAGGGGGTCTCATCACGAGCCAACCTTCTCTTCCCTGTGAAATGCTTGTCGGTAACACTGTCACCTCTAGTCACCAAGCCAAGACAATGTCCCTCATCTCTTACGTTGAAGCACAAAATAAAAAGAAATAAGAATAATACTAAAAGACATTGAATGGGATAGGAAACAATGGCATCCATGATAAGGTTCATCTCTCCCTCTATAGAGGCACCCACATGTAAGACCTACATTTCCCTATTATCATTGCACTCTATGCACAAACACTTCCCATGTCACCTCACACACACTTACGTGACCTAGATTGGCTCTCACCTAGGAAACACCCCGAACTTAAGGAGGATTAGCCCAATATAACATCCTGAGACCCTCTCCAAATCTGAGTTGTTAAATTGCATAACGTCTTTGGAAATTTGTCTGGGTAAAGGGGGGTTTGATGCACATGTTTGCGTAATTTTATTATTAGATGTGATTGACAATTCTATGATCCTTGTGACTTATGAACCCCTGGAGGGAGTACTTGTTATTGCTGCAGGAATTTTCTCAGTGGACAGGTACATATGGGGGAATGATTAGCTCGAACCTCCATGGGGTTGAAATCCCACAGATGGATGTTATGATCCCACTAGGGGCAAAGAGACACTGAAGGATTTCACCAGGAAGAAAGAAGGATGTTTCCCCCGAGACACTCTAGTAGGCCTAGACCCAGGGGGGTCTTTCCTTTCCATCAGTACATTGACCCTTGAGATCCTATGATGTCATCATTTTGGCCCTATATGTCATCCAATCAAGGTTTGCAGTTATGAGGACAGTTGTGTGCTAGTTGGCACGCGTGGCAGCATTCAGGGCCTTTGGAGGCCAAACATTCTACATTTGAGGCCTAACATTCCACCCTAGGGGGTTAACGTCACCCTAGAAGGGCATGACATCACCCTTGTAGATTAAATTAGGGTTTAATTAATGTCAATTATGTAAAAACTGAATTTTAAATGTAATTTGGCCATGTTAGCCTTTTATGACCTAATTTTAATTAAAGGTCATTGATATTGTATAAATAGAGAGAGAAGACTCATTTTTTCATCATGAACTCATGACACAAGTTGTGGTCTGAAATTTGGCCCTGTTTAAGGGTTATTGGTTGAACTAATTGGTGTGCAACTTCTTGGAGAGGCAATTTGTGGTGTATTTTGGCTATTTTTCATTGCGGAAGATCTTCAACTAGGGTTTGGCTAGATTATTCTTGGTGAAGTAAGTAGAAAATATGCACTTTGTTTATATTATTGAATACTTGTGGTCAATTTTACTTGGTTCATGTTAAAGATTATGAAATTTCTTTCTTAAAACCCTAGGAGAGAAACATAAGTTGTTATTAGATTAATGAGATTTATGTGGTTGGGATTTTTGGTTTTGATTGGAATAGCCACAATTTTGTTAATAGATTGTCGACGTTTCAGATCCAAATTAGGATCCATATTCAAGACAATAGAATTATTTAATAAATTAAATTGTTTATTAATATTTTTAAATTAAAAATCTTAACAAAGAATTTAATTTATTAAATAATTCTACAAAAAACTTAGCCGACACCTAAGTTTTTCCCACACTTCCAGTATTTATGCCAACTCTTCCCATATTTTTAACTTAGGCTCATTGTCTTGAAGATGGATCCTGATTTGGATCTGAAACGTTGACAATCTATTGACAAAACTATGGCTATTCCGATCAAAACTAATAAGTTGTTATTTTTCTCTCTATAGTTTTTAACTTGTTTAATTTGATCAAAGAGCACCTTGTTTAGAAGTAGCTACTAGATCCCTAAATGCTAGCACTCTAGTAGCCCTACTCTAATTTGCTATTGCATATATTATTTCCAAATTGTATAAGGAAAGAGAAATCTCTACGGCCTAAGTTTCCTTACTTTCTAGCCAATTTTCTCTTAGGACTTGGATGTCTGAGGCCTTGGGTTACCAACACCTCCCCCATCCATTCCATATCCCTAGACTAAGTATTGTCATTTCTATTTATCTCTAATATTTGTTCATGCTATTGTTGACTCCATACACCCTAAAAGGCACTAGTCCACTCACTATAGTGATTGATTGATAAAACAACTCTCAAACTCTCTTCCTTGAAACTTTTACTAACTTTTACTAACCTTAAACTAGAATAATCCATTGACTAACTTTTCATTGTTGCAAAAAATTTCTACATCCATCTAACAACAACAAATTCATCTCAAAAGTAACATCAAAAGCTTATTAGACATTGATAATTTTGTTTCTGACAAGTTGTTATCATTTTGTCAACTTAGAGCTATATTTTCTTGTCATTTTCAAGCATTCTTAAGGCATAATTGTTGCGTCTGTTAAAAATTATTCATTGTTGTTATAAATAATTACCTTGTTTCATTTTTACATCAGCTTACTTATTTTTCAGAGGTTCATGGTCTTATGAAGCACTAACATCATATGGTACTTGGAAATTACACTATTTTCTATTTGTTGTCTTGTTCTGGTCAGGTACACCTTATTTACCCTTTTGCTTCATCTCTATAAGACACAAAGAACCTCTGATTTGAGTGACCTGTGAGAGGGGTGGGAATTTCTTATATATTTTACCTTAGCCTTCTCAAACCCTCAAGTCAATGGGGATGTCTCCCTTGGGGTACTATGATATACTCCTAAATAGAAATGGGTTTCCTATTAAGGTGAAAGTGATAGGTCACTCCCTGTTACGCCAATATTGCATCCACTTTCTTTGGGCTTTGGGAAGTATAGATTGTGTGATAACAGGGCCTTCAGCCCCTTCTTCCCATGAAATGAGGTACAATCCCTTCTTGAGTCAGTACACCCGAAAATCCCAAAATATAAGGAGACAAAAAGGATGAAGTGTGAAAAATTATAAGTATGATTGGGAATGGAATGATGACTCGTCAAGGAGACCTCCCAGTAGAAAACCCATCCCCAAGGGTGACCACTCACTAGGGCACAATGTCAACCACCAAGGTGAAACAAGGCAAAGAGAATAATTTCCAATACGACGTTCTATAATCAAAAGCATATTTAAATGAAACATACTCTAATGTCTCAAGTATTAAAGTGGTACTTACCACAATACCTGACTTGTACCTCATGGAGCAAGACCCATTGTCTTATGGAAGCAAGCTGATGTGGTGAATGACATCACGACAAATAGAGGATGGGTGGTGGTGAAGTGTGTCTTTGTCTATGCATGGAGACATTGTCAGTGATCTATCTCTTGGTACTCCATGTCTGCAACTTGAGGGCCTCGAGACATCATATCCTTAGTTATCCCTAGAAATTGGGGATAACATCTAGCTCCTACTCGGGGACATGTACTCATCGTAGATTTCATGGTAACCTAAAAATATCTTGGTTATAATTTTTCCTACATTAAAACATCAAAACATAAAATCTAGGGTGGCTCACTCACCCTTTGTTCATATAATAAAAAATCCAAAATTTATAACTAATCTAGAAAAGAAAATTTGGCATTTTTTCATATAACATGATGAAAGTGAAACTATGTAAATAAATCATGCAAGTAGAGAAAAATGAAAATCAGAAATGAAATGCCACTAAACTATCATGATCAATCAATATAAAAATTCAAGAAATCAATATGACCTACCTACTTACTTGGGGCCTTGGGAACCTGAAGATGAAGTCTTGAAAGTGTCAGGTGAAGTCGTACAACCAGTGCAACCACGTGCTAAGTATTTCATCAAGGTATCTCCCTATGTGATTAGTTATGTCATACAACAAAGATAATTCAAGACTGAAATAATCATAAGAATAAATAAGCATGTAATCAATCATAGAAAGGAACCCATGGAGATGGGTGGGAGGGAGGAAATGCTACTGAAAAGAGTAGCTACAAGTCTAATAATCCTAGAAAACTTGCCTGAAAGGATATCCACAAGATCAATCAATCCATATTGAAGAGAGATACCATTTATAGACAACGAATCATCTTCATATTCACTTAAAATATCACCACTCCCTAAATGTTGGGAAGAGAAAAAATATCCCAATAAAGCCTGTGATTTCCCCAAGAAGAGAAAATGAAGTAAGGCACGACCTTAGGTCTAAAGAAAAACTCCTCTCCGACACTTAGAATATGTTTCTTCTTTATCTGAAAATCCATGTCAAAAGTCTCAATATGAAAGTAATTTCGTTTGGTGGTGTGATCCCTAGACTTCTCTGGGCTGGCCACGACTTGGTGTCCATCAAAATATGAGCACAATGGTGGTTGAAAATCTTCATAGAAAAATACCAAGTCACTGAAAGGATATTCATCACAACTCTCAAGGGATGGCTGAGATTCATCATGAGTATATTGTGACAAGTTAACTTCAAATGGATGGAATAAGTCTGTGACCATATCATCATCGAGCTTCTAAGCGTATGGGTCACCTACTTGCTAAAATTAATCATCTAGAGAAAATATTTATGTATTCCTTATTTGAAGGACACCTTCGATGTCATAGGTGGGATCTCCATAAAAAATGAAATGGCCAACATCCCATCCACGCTTCCCAGTACATATGAAGTCATTAATATTATCAATCCCCTCATCATATAAAGGGTTTGCTACATCCAATGGCTCTAGCACTTCTTCTTTTCTAGAATCATGGAATAAAGTATCATCAAAGTTTTCAAAAGGATTGTGACTTACCATGTTCTCCTCTTGATGTACGGGAGGAACGAAAGTCTAGATGTATTCATCAAAGGGGAGGGAAGACACAAGTACTTCATCTTCATAAGGATATTCTTCGTGGATTAAGTCATCAATGTCTTGTTGATGAATTACCTCCTTGACCTCTTGTTTTTCAATTAATCCTTCATTGTCTTCAATGGAATTGTGGGGAGATCCTTTCTCTTTGTGAAAGAATTTATCTTGATCTTCAATGAATTTTGTGACTTCTTTGGGCATCAATAATGATTGGTCCTTAGTAGTAAGGCCTTCCTACCAACCATATTTATTTGTCAAAGAGTAATTTTACTCTGAAGTAGGTGATGGAAATTTCCCATGGTTTGTCTCGGGTAGGATTTCTTTAATAATTTTGAAGATTAGTGGTGTACTCTTCTTTTCTTTGCGTGCAGAACTTCACCAAGAATTTTTTATCATTGCAATGCTTGAGTAATTGTTCACAAAACTCATTGTCTTCTTCAATGTTCTCTTCGAGAGATGTGAAACCCTCTTCATCACTATCCTTATCCCCTCTTTCCTCAATTTTTTTCTCATAAGAATTTAGAAGAAGTGTTTCGTTCAAAAATTTGATAGGGTCCAAAGGAAGTCCTCATTTTAGAAGGGAATACTCGAGGTATCGAACAATATCTTTGAGTTCCTGTTTTTTAGGGCCCCAATGGTTGAGAAATTCATGGATAAGGATTGTTGAATCAAATATGCTTTTGGGTTTACAAGAATTCTTTATCCAATCTATTTTCTTCCCCTCAAGTGACAAGAGGAGCGTACTACCACATCTTCATGTTATATGTCAAAAATATACTCATTAAACTCGGTGACACATGTGACATTTGTAGATGGATCATCGTCAAACTTAGGGAGACCATCCAACCAATTCATCGAGCATTTATTTGGATACCAATAAACAGACTAAACATCCAAGGCTTTGTATGCCTCATGAAAGTGCCACAGAGACATATTTATATCACTTAGATAAATACCTCAATGGAGTCTCCAGATGAGCTGAAGGCTCATCAAAATATGGAAATGGAAAGGGAACCTCCCTCCAGTGGAGTCACCAGGAAAGCTAGCGGTAAAGGTTTTGGGATCAAATCTTTCCAAGATGTTGTTAGGGCATGAAAGATGATTCAAAATCTTCCCTGTCAATGATGCAAAAATGTTGTCACATGGATTGTAGGTTGGGAAAATACCAAACCAATATACAAAGGTGAGACAACTATGGGAATACCTACCCACTGTCACCTTAGATAGGTACTCCCCTCGCTTTAGTGAAGGAGAAATCCTACACAAGGGGGGAATCCTGAGTCACCTAGGGGGAAATCAAATGGAAAGTGGAGGAATGGAAGGTAGATCAAAATAATAAATGGAGGATGGCTTGAAAATAAGTCTTTTGGATGGAGGATGGTTACCAAAGACTTGGGTACATGCACCAGAGTGTTACACCTGCCTGAGACAAGACAAATAATCAAGATACAAGCCTAAATATCAAAGGGACAAGCAATTGAATATTGTTGTCCTAAATTGCAACAGTAAAAAAATGTATGTATCAGCAATGAAATATGTTACTTACTGCAGAAATAACCATCAAAAGCATCAAATATTTATTGGACAATGAAGCACTAAACAAATAAATAAATTTCCAATACTGTAGCACAAACTTTGATGGTGAATTAGGGATGATAAATGATGTTTTGAGAAGTATATTAGAGAATCCTTATGGCTGTAGAAAATAATTTCTACATAAGAAATATTAAACCAACAAAAATCACAAGTCAACCACACAAATTATTCACAATGATTAGTAGATAATTATGGCAGCTTTCTAGCAAATTCTGATGGTTGAAAAGTAAGTAAGAAAAAAAAGTTTTAAATGCATTTGTTGCAACAATAATGTTTGTAGCATAAATTTATAAAATAAATAAGATGTACTTGGCCAAGATAGACGCCCTAGTGGCTCAAGAAAGCCTAAATCATGTAAATTTGATTCCACTTTAGACAATTGAAATATCTCAACAAAACATGTTATCCAATGCAATTTTCAGATTATTGCTTTGAATATATTGGGTAAATGGACTCTTAGTTATAAGAGTTCGATCCACAATATCTCTAGGGGTGTAAGCCCTTTTACTCCCTAGAGCATGCAAATCCAACAAAGGTAAATCTAGGAGCATGTAATCCCTTTTACTCCTCCTAGCAAGCTTGTAAAAATGACTTATCAAATTGCAAATAAAATGGACCTTGGTGGAGAGTGTATGAAATTGTACTCCTCCAAGGGTTTTAGACAAGTGTATCATGAAACAAGAAGAAAACACCAACAAAGTGCATAAATTTCCTTACCAATTTGATAATATAGAAAGACCAAACCCTAGTTTACCAATATAATTCCATCAACATGCAATAGAACAAACCTCCAAGAGGTGTGCACCACCTTAGCTCCACAATATGCCATAATAATCATCCAAAAATGTTGCAAAAGAGAGAGATAGTCCAAAATTCCCAAGTAGGAAGCAAATTTCATCCAAGTGTGCTTCTCTAATGAGAGATATATGTTCAAAATGAAATGAATTTGATCATTCTTTATACAAAACCTCTAAAAAGTGTTTGTCCACATTTAGTTAGGGTAAACCACAAAAAAAGAGGGGCATCCCCCTTTATTTTTCCCCTTTACAAAGTAATTTGATTTTAACTTTAAAATTTGAACAAAAAGAAACCCTAAGGGTGACGTCAACCCTTTCTAGGGTGACATCTTGGCACATTTAGCAAGGTGTTGAGCAATGACAGGAAGTCGTTGGCCCTCCTAAGGCCTTCCCTCCATGTTATAGGGTATTATCCATGGTGAATGGGATCCTCCTCATCACAAGGTGTCAAGTTTCCATCAAATCATCATCATCACCACTAAACCCTAGTCCTAGTCAAGACATCAAGCCCTAAAAGTGTGGTGTAAGGCCTCCAAAGGCAAGTCGTTGGGATAGATAGGGCTAGGTGAAAGCTCCAAGGTTTTCTCTTTTTCCTCGAAAGGAAATGTCCAACCTATGTATTTCCCCCAAATTATGTTTCATGGGATCCAAACCATGGGCTTCCTTCCCCAATGAAGGCCCAGGATAGGCTTGTTCCTTCAAAACGTTCATCAGACAAGGTCCTACAAAGACAAATGAGTGTGCCCTCCAAGGGCATGAATTCAAATGTATCATGACAATTAAAATCACATTTAATACAAGATCCATATAAACATGTAAACAAGTTCTCAAAGACCATATGCAATTTTCCAAGTTTAGGTATGGGAGGGTTGTCAAGGTGACCTATTGGGTGAGTCATTCCTTAAATCAAGGAGTGTTTCCTAGGTGGACCCCTCTCTAAGTAATGTGGAGAAGATGAAGTGGATGGGGGTAATACTTTTGGGTATGGGTTTCGTGACATACAAGGGTTCATATTGTCTCATTTTTGGGTGCCTTTGTAGAGGGTGTGTTGCACCTTCATTTTCAATGCATCCTTTTTCCAAGCTCATTTATTTTCCATTCATTTATTAAAGTCCAAGACAATTGGGTACTCCAAATGGGTAACATAAAACTTGGAAGGAAGTACCACAATGTCACTTGAAGGGAGAGGTACAGAGTGCCATAGGGGTAATGCAAAGTTTTTGATGCACTTGTGCAGATCCCTTAACAAGTGGGACGTCTATATAATATGAAATTGTTTCATGCAGGTCTTTGATTTTTTAGGAGAGATGTTTCATCGTTCTCAAGACATGCTTGGGTGAGCATCTGGAATTTTATAGTTTTGGATTTTATCTTTTTCCAGGCACATTCCCTCTGGGCCTTCAACCCCTTCTTCCCATGAATGAGGCACAATGCCTTCTTGGGTAAATACACCCGAAAATCCCAAAATATAAGGACACAAAAAGGATGAATTCTGAAAAATGATAAGTATGATCAGGAATGGCATGATGACTCATAAAGGAGACCTCCCAATATAAAACTCATCCCCAAGGGTGACCACCCACTAGGGAACAATGTCAACCACCAAGGTGAAATAGGGAAAATAGCATAATTTCCAAGTAGACGTTCTATAATCAAAAGCATATTTAAATGCAACATACTCAAATGCCTCAAGTATTAAAGCAACACTTACCAGAAGACCTGACTTGTACCTCATGGAGCAAGACCCATTGTTTTATGGAAGCAATTTGATGTGGTGACTATCATCATGATGAACTAAGGATTCGTGGTGGTGAAGTGGGTTTATTTCTGTGCATGTGGATGTTGTTGGTCATTTATCTCTCATTACTCCATGTCTACAACCTAAGGGCCTTGAGACATCATCACCTTAGTTATCCCTAGAAATTGGGGATAATGAGTTGATTATAAAATGAAAAATTGGTTGGTTGATTTATCAAAATAGCTTGAGAAGAAGACTTAGCATGAGATGAAGTTGAGGTGACACCTTTCCTCTCATAAGAAATAATTTGATTGCTCATATCTTGGACAAGCTTCAAAATTGTAGACATATCAGTCTACTTTACAAAATATTTCTTGGGAAGACCCATTGTTTCCTATTGTTCTTGATACTCTAAACAAGTTTGAAGTGCAAACCCCAAATTGGTTACATTCTTCTCTTCTAATATTTGACGACAAGATGAGAAAAATGCATTATAGTACTGAATAAAAGAAACTTGGTTATGAGGTCAGATTAACTAAGGGATTTGATTGTATAATTTGGTGGAGCGGATATTGAAGGACTTGATTGTTTCACCATTATTATAAACAATGTTGTTATATTCCTGTAATATATCTATTGGGTTTATAGACTGCCCATAAGTTGACTTAAACAAGTAGGTTAATTCATCCCAAGTGGAAAATATTTTAGGAGGTAATTCGAAGAAATATGTACCCGATTTTCCTTCTAAATAGTTGACAAATAAGTGCATGCAAGTGTCATTATCATTCACACCTATGTTATGACATGCATTAGAAAATGCAATTAAACGTTATTTAATAGAAATGGTTCCATTTCCTGATAATTTAGGTAGATGATCCTTGAATTTAGGAAGGGGATTTGCAGTCGCAACAAGATTTAAGGGTGAATATACATCCCACGGTGTAGTGGTTGCATCTTCTTCGAATTGAATTAAACCAAATTTCTTAATCACCTTGGTAGGATTTGTCATGGATTGAACCGGGATGTGATGACTGAAGAAATTTCCAATCATTGATGAGGAATAACTTTGTGATGAGGTAGATGAACTAGTACCATAAGAACTAGAAGATGTCATGTCGAAGGATATAATATTTAAGGATATTGATGAACTGAAAGAGTCAGATAAAGATCTTTGGAGCTTAGGTTGTTGGTTTTTTAAAACAAATTTTCTTTTTCCTGCAAATTCAAATAAAGGATTCAACTCAAGACATAAACCTATTATTCTTCGAGAAGAACAAGACATAGGACATATTTATTCCTCTTACTAAGGTGGTTGATTTCAGGATTTCCTTTGTTGGGCTTCCCATTGTTTACAAATTCTTATGTCTCTAGCAATGACCTCCCAAGAACGATGAAGTTCTTCATGGTTGTGACCAATTTTTAAAATCAGATTAAACAAAGCCAAAGAAATACTAGTCTGATCATCTAAACCATATCCAATATTAGGTTGTCGTACGACAGGAAAAGTCATGAAATCATAAATAAAAGGAGGAAACTAAATACATAAAATATAATACAGATACCAAAAAATTGTGAAATAATTCCTCACTATGGTCGCCAAATAAATGTTGATGAAAAAGAATGGATATCCTTATAACAACATTTTTTAATCTTGTTAGGCTAAGTAAAGATAGGCAGGATTATTACCCTATGTTTATATCCTTTACAAAAATATCAATTAGACCTCAAGCAATATGTACTTGGGGCTAATATTGCTTTTATTTTTTTAATTTTTTTATCAAAGAAAAAAAAATTGTTTGTAACTGAAATATTTATGTCAGATTAGGAAATAGATCAAAAAACAAATCTGAAATAATCATTACACATAAAGTACAAAAGTGAGATAAAAAAACATCAAAGATTTTTATTAATTAAATTCTAAATTATAGCCAAATACTTTCTCTTCATACCCCTACATGGGTAAGGACCAAAGTAAGACTTATAAGTTAGAGGTGGAATATTACATCACACATATACTATTGGTGTCTTCTAATTAAAGACCAATACTATAAAACTAGATCAACAAGCCACAAATATGTCATTGTCTTGACTATGCAAAACAATTATAATCGGTATTGAAAATTAATTCAAAAGTCAAACAAGAATCAACAGACTATCAAAACAAATGATTGACCTTTGGAAAAATGTCAATAATTTATGCTTCTTAGTCCTTCTTATTTCCACCTTCAGTAAAACCCTGATATCAACAAGAAGATTTATCCTTTAAGTAATTCATAAGTGAATCAAAATGAATGTAATCTCATTCTAGAACAAGAGAAATCTTATTAGAGTTGTGCTTCTCTATTTTCTCCTCCTTTGTCCATTCACAAGTTCTTATTTTACTCCT
The DNA here is from genome assembly GCA_009831015.1 of Picea engelmannii. Classification (NCBI taxonomy): domain Eukaryota; kingdom Viridiplantae; phylum Streptophyta; class Pinopsida; order Pinales; family Pinaceae; genus Picea; species Picea engelmannii. The sequence goes on along the minus strand of ML778776.1, from coordinate 517,007 downwards.
CAAAAGTAGTTTTGATCAGTTAAACTACCTTTAGCTAAGTATTTAACTAATTTTAGTTAAGTGGAACAGATTTTAATAAATAATCATAATTGGTATTTTTTAATAAATAATAACAAATAGGTGGAAACCCCATAAACAACTTATTGTTTAATTTGAAAATATCCCCTTGTATCTCCATATTTGCAATATGCATACCACCCATAAAGTAAATCCACATCCATCATCCCCCAAAATAAATAATAATGCCATAAAAACACTTGTGACTCCCATAAATATTCTAACCATGCAATATATATATATATATATTGTTTGTTATCAAAAAATAAAAAGTGCAAGTCTATCATCAGTGAGCTATCATAACATCATCATAAATTAATATTAAAAAGTTTGATTATGCTTCAATATTCTTATCACGAAAGGTCATATTCTTAGGCTCATATTCTTATGGAATGTGAGGTAACAATGTGGGAAGATGAATCAGAACTAGGTGACATGGAAACTTGTTTCCCTTTGTTAGGTTTAGGTTCATGAGATGAAGCTTTGTTTTTATTGAGTTGTTGAGCAGACATTGCATGTGAAGCCATAGAAACAATATATCGAGGAGGCTCTTTGGGAGGAGGTGTAAGTAGTGTCAGAGATAAAGCGGTCCACCCATGGTGATGTGGTTGGGGATCATGAACAACTTCATTCCATCCATCATTGACTGGAATCTCTAGATGTAAAGACACATGTGGTTGTACAAGTATGCCAAAAATTCTAGGATGGGGTCACAATAGAGGTCTTACAGGTGGTGGAGGGGGATTAAAATATCATTGGCCTACAAGTTTGATAAGACCAGTTTGGAGGAGTTGATTGAATTCCTAGGAAGCATCATCAAAGTGAACAGAGAATCTAAGTCTCTTGTTTTTTCCCCTAATCTAGCCATCTGTTTTCCCTCTATTCCATTTTCCTTTGCTTCCTATGTTATCTATGTTGTTAATCTGACTGAAAAACGTCATCTATTAACATGAAGACTAGATAAAAGTAGGAATACAATATAAAGTAAAACATTAAACACAATTTTTCATTTAACATAATTTTAGAAATGGCTCTGACTCAATCAACAACCAAGCATGCAATCAACTAAAGATAAAAGCAAAGAATAACCCAAAATCAAATGTTTTCTTCTTGCCTTGAGACAATTTCCAGATTTCACAAATCATGCAACTAATATTTACTCAAGAACATGGGATTTATAATGTAAGTGGGAATATGAAAGGATTTTTAATGTATGGAAAGTGAAAACCAATGATAAGGAAGAATTGTACATGTTCTTAGTTAAATAAATCAGTTATCAAACATTAACCATTATTTGAATATCATATCCAATGTTTGTCAATAATCCTTCACACTTGCCATGTTAAGTACCATTTATGTTGATTGTTAGTATATCTGTTATCCATGCTTCAAAATGAAATTGTTGAATTTTCTTATGTATCAAGGGGGAAATAATATTAACCTAAAATGAAACATGCTTTTGGGAAGTTGGGAGTAATTTATGTAAAGTTAAAATATGAAGGGATTGGTCCTGAAACAACGAGAAATCAATCATTTCCAAAATTTGTGACCCTCTTTCAATGCCCATTATCTTTTGTCATCGTATATTTGTTCTTGGATGTTTAGTAAAATTATGTAGTCAGAGCTCATAATGAAAGAATAATCATTCAATAATGTATGATTTTTCAGTTTTTATCTTAACCATAAATACAATAGTCAAAATACGTATGTTTCTTGTCAAACTGCTAGCAACAATATTCTTCATAAGAAAATCACTTTTATTTATACAACATGGGGAAGAGGAGATGAGAATTAAATGATATATGGTTTTAGGAATTAAGGAATGACGTATGGAAAATCAAAACATGAGGGATTTGTTCCTATGTAAAAATATAAATATCTTTAATTCCTTTATGACTCGATGATATTTAAATCTTTATTTGAAATCAACATGTCGAGAAACCAATAACCAAAACATTTGGAAGTTTCAATCACTTCAAACAATTTTTGTAAAAAATAGCACACACAAGTCAAACAAAACACTTATTTCAACCAAACCTGTATAACCTATGTTTGAAAACTTGATGCAAAGATTTTATAATTTCTGTGTAATATTTTGAACCTGGTCCATCGAAATTTCCAGGAAAATGACCCCAAAAATCCATCATAATCACCAAGATTTGAAATTGGGAAACAACATCATCCATACAACCTTGGTGACATATAACCATCGACAATTGTAGAGCTATGGTATCGTCTCTTTAGGGAACATTATACTAATATTAACATTGGCCATAATAAGAATGCAACTTCATACTCAACCTTTTCTGTACAAGAGAAGGAAAGAACTGGGTCGAACAAGTTCACATTATAAAGATTTAATAAGCTTGGGCTGGTCTCGGAACAACATGTACATGAATTTCAATATAGGGTTAGGAAATACAAAAACCAAAAACGTAACCAACATTCATATATTGGCTTGAACCAAAGATAAGGTTTATCATGAAAATAACACTTGAGTTTCCTTGAAAATCCATCGCTCGAGTCATGCAGGTTCAAGTGTGGGTACAACATGGTATTTATTATTTTAAGGATATGGGTTTGAAACCCGTAAAACAAAACCAATAACCAATACAAACCTAAACTTTTCTCACCTTCACTTAGCTACAAAAAATAAATGCAAGTTTCTTTTAGAATGCAATAGTACTATATGAGAGACAACTAGAAACAAAATACACAAAGATCCCAAAGTTGGATTGAGAGTATTTGAAATTTGAAACAAGAATTTTATACCAGAACAATTTTAATCAACAAAAAGCCATGAAATATAAATAGTTCTTTCAAAAGTTTCCCAACCCAATCAAGAAGAAGACAAGACAAAGCACACTCGATTAACCAGTCAAGCAGATATGTTCCAAAAAATATCACTACAAAAAGAATATGTGTCTAATGGATACAAGCTAGAGTACCATACCTTTTCTTAGTTCTTTGAATACCTCCGAAAAAACAGTCCCACGGTTACCAAAACAACCATGGCCTAGCTTTGGAATAAGAGTGTCACTCTAGCAACTTATAACAACTCGAAACCAAAATGAAATTCCAAAACCTGAGCACAAAGGAGGTATAACTTCATGAGTGAATACCTATGTCCTGTGCATTGAATGCATGGTGGCATCACGTTCTTAAATATTAAAACCACATTAACTCTTTAATCCACCTTAGATTCCAATTTCCACCATTGACAAATCACATATCAAAAGGGTTGACAAATACACAATAAATCACATGACATATAACCATGTCTCTATTGCATTAAATTTCATACCAAGTGACAACCCAAGGTTTCGCATCAGGCATCGTTATTCCAACCTCAATTACAACCACATTCAAAACAAATCAATAATAAAAACCATACATATTTCTAAAACCCAAGTTCCAAAGTATAGCTTCAAGGTGGTCGGTAACATGAACTCAACATTCATATATTATACTATTGGCCCTTGACCAAGTTTTGGGAGATCCTTGGTCAAGTTTGACCTATTTTGGGACTTTGATAGCCTGTCAAAGACGGAGCGCAAGATGAAGCATAGATCATGGGATCTCAGCCCCTTTTTGGGTCCTATTTGGGAATTGGGATTATGTAACGGGTATGGGATGTTGGCCCAAGGGTTTACCCATGTTTAGGCATATTTTTGTAAAGTATAAATAGATGCTAAGGTGATGTAGTGAGAACGAAAGGCAGTTGGCTAAGTCCTAGATTTATGTGATTGAAGGATTGTAAGTACTGTGTCAATATTGTATGAGACTTGCAGAGCTAAATGAAAGTCATTATAAGAGGCTGCGGAAGGCTGTGTTCTTAGATCTACTCGGGGGAGGAGGATCTAGGGAGCTGCACAGATCTCCTGTCCTTTGTAGAGTAGGGTTTCGAGGCTCTGTGCATGTAACCTATTGAAGAAGCTAATAAAGAAGAAGAGTTGGTGGACGTAGCCTCAAGGTGGGGGTGAACCACGTAAATAATGTGTTATTATACTTTGTGCCACGTGTTGATGTGTTTATGCCTTTATTTTCTAATTCCTTTGATATATATAGATAGATCTATTTATGCTTTGTGATAATGATGTATATGAATGTATATCTGACCCATGTGAATGTGCTTAGTTCTTGAATCTGCTAGATTTAATCTACCTCTTTATGATAAGTGCTTAGATACATCAGATATGAGTGAATGATGCGATGCTATGTTTCATCTACGCAGTAGATAGTGGTTAAATATTGATGAACTATCGGTGCTAAGTGCTCTGTTAAGTATTACAATCACAGATCTGTGTCCCAGATAAGGTTGCAGACACTTGAGTCATGCAACCACCCCTGCCTCTACCTCTGGTGAGACATCATCTACTTCGCAGGTGTTGTCGAAAGGGCCAGTAGTTAGGGTTTTGTTGGTGCGTTGTTATAACATTGAACCCTGGGTCTGCCCCTATGCCAACAAATGGTTCTGTTGTCGGGACCTGAAACTGTGATTGCTGGGAACTAAGGAAGAATAAGCTTTGTGCAAAGATCTAACCTGAAATTGTGAAAGATCTGTGCATAGATCTATCACTCTAGTGTGCAGTACTTTACTTAGTTTGACAAGCTCTGTGCTAAGGAAAATAAGTCTGATCTGAAGAAAAGAGGTAAGATCTGAAAGCTTTGTGGCTTGAGAAAGGTAAAAGTGAGAATTTTTTATTAAAAGAGGTAAGATCTGCAAGCTCTGTGCTCTGATAAAGGTAATAATATTGAAAAGTTCTAGATCTGAATCTTTGTGCTCTAAAGAAGTAAGATAAGTGGAAATTTTTGTTTCAACAATATGGATCTATGTATGTTTGATAGATTATGTCCTATATTGAAAACTAGGGCATTAATAGATGAAAGAATATTTGATATGAGTAGATCTGATAAGAATAGTGAAAAATATGTTATACCTATGCATAGAAAGAATGTTTGGACTAACAAGTGGATGCAGGATCCTAGAAATAAATGTTTGCAGGTTAGCTACTATGACCCTAGTGCACAGTATAGAAAGAGTTGGGAATAATTTAAAAGAAATAAAGGATTGACCCTCTATTACAGTTGCAGAAAACCAGGACATCTTGCTAAGGAATGCCCTGGGAAAAGACCTAATTGTCTATGTTGCAAAGCTATGTACCATGAAGTATTGGGTTGCCCTAGAATGATTTCTAAGCTTGAAGAAATGAACATGAGACAAGAAAACCCTAAGGCAGATCCGGAAACTGAGAGTATGGTAGAACCCCAGAAAGAATCAGAAAAAGTATTGCTACATATGAAAGAAACCCTGAATGATCACTGACATATCAATTTATCAAAGATCTTCAAAGAAAAAGAATTCCTTGAAGAACGAATAGGAGACTTCGACATTGACTGTGTTCTAGATGAGGAAACATAGGTGAATATCATGACAAAGAGAGCTTGGGAAGTTATAGGGAGGCCTACTATGATTCCTTCATTAGGAGGAATAGGACTATTCAAAGGAAAGTTGATAAACCTATGTGGAAATCTCACCCAGATAACTATGAATGCCAATGGAACTTTGACAGTGGAAGATTTTAAGATTACCAAATTTATTGAGAACAATGCCCCATTTACCATGTTTCTCAGAAAACCTTGGATTGAAATAGATCAGGCCAGAAGGAAATAAGAAGAGGAAGTTTTAGAACAACAGAAGCAAGAGTTAAAAGAATTCATGACTAGAAGGATCACACACTTGATTGAAGAACAAAAGAACAGATTGAAGTTATTTAACACTAGAGACCCGGATGTCGAAGTTGCAAGAACACTAGAATACCCATAGAATATTGAAGTACCTATTCCAGATAAAGAAGAAGGATCACCCTCAAATATTAGGAAAGAATATCAATAGCGCGAAGTAACTATGCCAAAAGAAGATAAGAATCAGAATGGAAAAATGCATACCGAGATGAAGCTCACTAGGAAGAAGGCTAGAAAGCTAAGTAAGAAGAGAGCTAATATCGACAATTTGCAGAAGGTTCCAGAGGGAACTTCGCAGAAGGAAAATTTGCAAAATTGGAGCTTTGTCAGGATAACAGAACATCGTCACATGGAACTTCTCCATGGTGAAGCGATATAGTCGTTGGGACCAATATAACCATTCGACTGACCCACCGAACGGGCATAAAGGCATTTATGGTTCGCCACCAGACCGTTGGATCACACCGTAATGGACAGAACAAAGTTAATCAAGGCTTCTCGCCTGTTGCAAGATATCCGTTACCAAGTTATCTATTTATTCCGTTCCGTCGTGCACAGAGAACACATTTTATAATTGTGAATATGAGTCCATGAAATCGTTGATTTTACACAGTGATCATTGCTCCATTTCCCTCTATCTATTGCAGTGTCTAAATTACTCCTTGAACCCGAAGATTTCCAACCCCGAGCATGTATGTCGGATGAGTTCAGCGCTGAAGAGAGAGTTTCCAAAGAAGTTATGATTGACCTCATGACTGAAAGAGTCATGTTGATGTCTACGGGTGTACAAGAATCATCGATGAGAGGACTGCAAGCCTCTCTGTTGACTGCTCGCGGAGCCGGACCATCCCGTCCATCAACAAAAAAGAGAACCAAGCATAAAGACGACCTCGCAAATGAAAAATGCATTCCAACCATATTTCCCAATTACATTCCACCTCTGGCTAGTGTAGTGAATCGTGATAATGTACCACGCGATTTTGAGTACACCATAGTTACTGTGTACCTCTTGAAGGGGATACGTGTAGTTCAGATAGAGCAAGATAATATCACATCATTGAAGTTCAGTGACTTCAACCTCAGAGATCGCAAGATCTATGGTATGCTCACCCCATACAAGTACCTAACCAAACTAAAGGGAAGAACTCGAATATCATCCCCCAGTCATGGACAATGAACCTCATGCAGTCCACCCCGTTGAATGTTATGAAGATCCCACTCTTCGGACGACACCAGGAAGTCAATGCATGTGTCAAGATACTATTGTTGTGTTACCATGGTGGCTACTTATGGCTAGACCACTACATTACAATTGACCCAACATTGATCCATAGGATCACATGCCTGAGTATGAAAGGACCTAACCCGTAGGACTTTTATCCAGGAAAAGTCACAGATCACGCACTAGCACAGAAGATCAAGGACACCTATGGCGATGTCGAGAAGGGAACAAGAAGCTACAAGGTAGCTTCCATCCAGAGTGGTGCAGTATGCCTCACATTTCAACTAATAGATGGAAAGTTAGTAATAAAGAACTGACCTACGCAAGTCACCATCTTTTTCATTGACCTCGCAGGGAAGTGCGCGGAAGGCCTATAGATGAATTGGGCGAAGTACCTAGTTAACCAGTTGGAACTAGATTCCCGAGAAGCACATGATCAGGGTCATGAATTTCATTTCAGCTGGCTCCTGGTCCTCATTGCATTTTTTTCCTAGGAGATGCCGGAAGGAGCGAGCTTCCCCGACATAGAGCCATTCGAACCCCTTGTCGCAAAGTTCGCTACACTGTGGTATTCAACTGATATGAACAAACAATGGCATTCAAATGTTGTGTTTTATATGTACTACCTCCAGCTAAAGCGAGCCATCGATGCTGAGCCTCACATGACTCCAAACACCTTGCAAAGGTTCATACCCCTGATGAAGTTCAACGCAGATCGACACTTCATCTACATTACAGAGTGATCAAATGAACATCAAGGGCAGCTCCAGTCATATTATAAGCTTACAGAAGAAGACCTCGAGGAAATCACCAAGGAATGGTTCGCTAACCTCCTTATCCCTGCCAACCCCGTAGAGATATCCGATATTGACAGCCCAGAAGACACCCATAAAGAACAAAATAGACCCAGAACCAACAGACAGAAGAAGACCGAGGAGGTCCAAAACTTAAGCATCACCTTAGTGAAGACTGCGTCCATGTCACCTGACCAAGGGGGTGGTGATGAAGTAGAAGCTGAACAGAGGCCCAATGAAGTAACCCCACCCAGAGACGAGGTGGACCCATTGAAGAGGAGGAAGGTTTCCCCCCTGAAAAATTCTTCCTGGAAGAAATCAAAAGCCATCATGACCAAGATGCAGACTGTCCTCACCTTCGATGACTTTGAATTCATCATAGCAGCCCTGAATGTTGCTTCACTAGAGATAGCAGAAAAACAAGGAGCGAAGTAGGAATAAATGTATGATAGGATTGAAGTCGAGCTCTGAGGGGTATAGTAGGCTCTTCAGTCTAGCCGTGCAGTCTCCACTAAGCCTCTTCCATAGGGAGAACCAGAGTTGGGAGATGAACCAACCCAACTCCACCAACTAGCTGAGACAGTCGAAGCTCACCTTCGTTGAGCACAAGAAGAAACAGAACAAGCCACCCAAGATTTGACACAAGTACAAGTATTACTTGTAGAGTAGCGTCGAACTGTAGAATAGGAAAAGATTTCTCTCCACGCGAAGTTCGATAAAGAAAAAGCACAGATACAACAAGGAAAAGAACAATTGCTTGTAGAGCAACTTGAAGTGAAAGAAGCGGTCAGTAGAGCACTTCGCTCTGTGACAGTCGTAGAAATAAAGGTAGAGGAATGAGTCACGAAGCAAGTCATGGCACAATAGCAAGTCGAAGAAGCTCGAGCCCAGCTTGAGGCTTTCGAAGCAGAACTACTCAGATCATAGTGACTCGGGATGAGTCGCATGTGAGTGTTGGGGGCATGTTGGCCCTTGAACAAGTTTTGGGAGATCCTTGGTCAAGTTTGACCTATTTTGGGACTTTGACAGCCTGTCAAAGATAGAGCGCAAGACGAAGCAGAGATTGCATGATCTTGGCCCCTTTTTGGGTCATTTTTGGGAATTGGGATTATGTAACGGGTATGGGATGTTGGCCCATGGGTTTATCCATGTTTAGGCCTATTTTTGTAAAGTATAAATAGATGATAAGGTGATGTAGTCAGAACGAAAGGCATTTGGCTAAGTGCTAGATCTATTTGATTGAAGGATTGTAAGTGCTTTGTGCATACTGTATGAGACTTGCAGAGCTAAATGCATGTCATTGTAAGAGGCTGCAAAAGGTTGTGTGCTTAGATCTACACGGGGGAGGAGGATCTAGAGAGTTGTGCATATCTTCTGTCCTTTGCGAAGTAGGGTTTTGAGGCTATGTGCATGTAACCTATTGAAGAAGCTAATAAAGAATAATATTTGGTGGACATAGCCCCAGGGTGGGGGTGAACCACATAAATACTGTGTTATTCTTCTTTGTGCCACGTGTTGATGTGTTTATACCTTTATTTGCTAAGTGCTTTGATATATATATATATATTTGTTTATGATTTGTGCTAATGATGTATATGAATGTAGATCTGACCTATGTGAATATGCCTAGTGCTTGAATATGCTAGATTTAATCTACCTCTTTATGATAAGTGCTTAGATACATCATATATGAGTGAATGATGTGATGCTTTGTTTCATCTGTGCAGTAGATAGTGGTTAAATATTGATGAAATATTGGTGCTAAGTGATCTGTTAAGTATTACAATCATAGATCTGTGTCCCTGCTAAGGTTGTAGACACCTAATTCCTGCAACCACCCCTACCTCTACCTTGGGTGAGAATTCATCTTCTTCGTAGGTGTTTTTGAAAGGGTCGATAGTTAGGGTTTTGTTGGTGCGTTGTTGTAGCATTGAACCCTAGGTCAGCCCCTGTCCCAACATATACCATATGCAATGTGAATAATGAACTTCAAAACTTTTAAAGCCAACATACCACCTTTCCTTTATAATCCTGAAACCTTATCATATATATATGTTTGTAATATGAATGCGATGACATTTGAAGTTGTATCAAAAATATTTTACATGGTAAGCCATATTGTCCTACAATATATGCATAAAAATGAGCTTTCTATACCTTTTTAAACTATATCATGTAATTGTTTGATAGTTGGTTTGGATCGTTGGTGTTCATTGATGTCAACCCTTGGAGATTGATGTCAACCCCTGGAGAATTTCGGAAGCTGTAGAGATTCAGTTGAGATTGATGGTGAGTTAGTTTTCATTGATGAGTGGTTGATGTATGTTATCTCACAGTTTGTAGCTAGGTCAAAAGGCTAGAGGATAGAGGCCAAACTAGAGTAAGAGGAACCTACCCCACCCAATGTCACCATAATGGGGAGGCTCTTTCTATTCAGGGAGGTTAGCCCAGGGGAAACGTCCCCGGTAACCTGGGGTTTTGAAGAGGCCAAAGTATAAATATCAAAGCATAAGTTCCTCCTCACAGGTTACCACCAAGGTCAGACAGTCCAACTAATTAGCCAATAAAGAAGTATATCCCCAAATGAGAACACCTGCCCGGAACAAGACAATAGAAAAATAATATATGTGTGGGCTATAATTCAGTGGGTTAGTATTTTATGCAACTATCTGAAATCAATATGTAAGCAATGTAAAACAACAGATATTAATGAGATCAACGTTTTATCAATATAGTAATGGAAATTATCAATTCATCAATAACTATTGAGATGATGTAGCTAACAATGTATCTAACCAATCTTTTACTCAATAAATGCTTTCAACCATCATCTAATTTCTTATCATCAAAAGGTGCTATGTCAAGATGGAATAACCAAGTATGACGTCAACCTAGTTAGGGTTAGCTAATTATTTAGGGTTTCAAATTTAAAAGTTTTGAGAGGTTGTTTGAGCACTATGACTTCAACGTTGTGGCTCTAAGATCAGTGCCTAGGGGTAGATGGAGTCAATTAAGGAGAGGATGCAAGATTTGAAGGGATAAAGGCTAAGGACAAGAGGGAAGGGTTCTAGAGTGTTGCAATGGCAGGGCCCTAGAATCAAAACCCTAGGGGAAAGAGGCTCACTCCAGTGTTGCTTAAGCAAGGCCTCGTGCTCTTTCCTCCTTCCTTAGGTCAAACTTGGCAAAATGGCTAGCATAAAAGATAAGTTAAAACAAGAGGATGAGGTGAGGGAGAGTGTTGCAATGGCAAGGCTCTATCACCAAACCCTAGAATATGGACGGCCCTAGGTGTAGATAACCTAGGCCTGGGACGTCCCCTCCTTCTTAAACTTTAAAAATCACAGCTAGCACAAGGGAAAAAGTAAAGAGAGTGTAGCAAAGGCTAGGCTCTTCCTTCCTTTTTCAATGGCTGAATATTTCTCTCTAAGGGGACATGAAACAAGGACCTACTTGTGTGCTTGTCACCTAGGGTTTTAAATCAACAAATTTATAAGTAAATGCAAGAATACAAACCTACAACCATTCAATTAAGAAGTTTTGCAGAAACTACACTTACACATCATGAAGGAATAGCATTGCAAACCCTAGTTGTAAACCTTCCTTCAAGAGAAATGCCAAATATGCCAAGAAAATCCTTCCATCAACAAGTGCGCCTCACTTTAAAAGACCAAATATCCAACTAGGGCGCAAAAATCAGACCTCACCAGAGAGTGATTTGTGTGTTATGTTCAAATGAGGCAAAAACATCCTCAATATATAGTGTATCATGATCTATAATTAAAATTAGGTCATTAAAAATAGTCGACAAGGCTACAAACCAAAATCATATTGTTTTTACATTCAACTGTTAAATTAAATCCCTAAATGAGCATAAGCAAGACGTCAAGCCCTCCTGAGGGAGACGTTGGCCCTTTTTAGGGAAAAATCAGGCACAAATCACAAAACGTTGGCCCTCTTTGGGCCTCCAAACCCTACCACACGTGCCAGCTTCCTTGTCAATCTGTCACACACTGAAGGTGATGTCAATGGCTCCTAGGTGACGTCCTGGGCCATCAGAGGGGAACGTTCCACCTGAAGTGTGTCAACCCCCCTGGGCTGGGCTCAGCCAAAGTGTCTCGGATGGAACATCCTTCTTCTTCTCAGGTGCAAAATCTCAATCAATCATTGTCCTGTCTCTACCTCTGATGGGGTCCCAGCAACCATCCGATGGGCTCTTCATCCCCATGGAGGTCTGAACTAATCATCTCCCCATGTGTACTGGTCCAACTGGTACTTGTCCATCGGGCATGGTCCTGCACATCAAAAACTTCTCCCTCCATGGGCTCATTAGTCACAGGGATCATAGAAATGTTAATCACATTTCATCATTTATGTTATCAAACATATGCATAAAAACCCTGATATATCATTACAAAGACCCTCAATGCAGAGCTGGAGAAAAAGACAAAATACCCTATTGGGATAGTATCCATAAGGAAAGGAAAGTCTCCAAGGGGTATCATCCAAGCCATGTAAAACGAGGTGATGTGGTCAAGGGATGTCCAGACATACAGGTAGAGTGAAAGACAGGGATGCATGATATTACCTGTGGGTGCCTTTGTAGAA
>ML778776.1:471115-504534 GCA_009831015.1 Picea engelmannii | reverse complement strand
CCCCCTTTCCCTTGGCCATGCAACCAAAGGTCACTGCCCTGGCATGGTAACCAGATAGTGGCAATGTCATACTGTTAGGTACCCATGAACATAATAGGATGGCTCGTGATGAGACCCCCTATCCTCTTGGCTAGGTCTTGTTTTGTTATTTTTCTTAGGGTCCCTCTTATTTCTTACTAAGAGGCTTTTTATTTCCTTCTCGGGGATCCCTGGGCGAGGCATCTCTAGGTTTCATTTTTATGGATTTCATCTTTTACCAGATTCTTTTACCTTCTGGGCCTTTAGCCCCTTCTTCCCATGAGACAAGGTGTAACCCCACAAAAAGATCATCCTAATTCCCAGACTAGGGGAATGGGACACATGAGTGGGAGATAAGATGTAAAAGTGATGATATGATGGGAGCGGAAGATGGCTCTTCCGAAATCCCCCCGGTGGCAAACCAAAACCTATGGGTACAGGCTTGCTAGGACACCCTGTCAATCCCCCAAACCATGGTCAAGTGGGTTAATGTAAGATCCAAGCAGTTGTCAGAAATAAAAGGAGAAAGATGCATATATCTAAAGGTTATAATGATCAAAAGTGACACATACCATGATACCTGGACTAATTACCTCATGGAGCAAGAGTCTTCTCTGATACAAGTCCAAGCCGAAGGTGATGGATGCTACTGCTACTTGACAAGACAAGTTTGATGAAGGAAGAAAAGGATGGGCCCTCTAGGGCCATGCTCAGGTCAATCCTGCTCTTGGTACTCCATGTCTAGGACCCGTGGGCCTCGAGACATGATCTCCTAGTTATCCCTAGAAATCGGGGATAACATCTGGTTCCAAATCGGGGACATGTGCTCACCATAGAGCGCATGAGAACCTCAACATCTCTGGCATAACCTGTAGACCTGCTCAACTCGATAGGGGCATCAGTAAAAAAAAATGGGGCGGTAATTCCACCCCAACATATATATATATATATATATATATATATATATATATAAAGCGATCATAAATGCGAATACAAAGTGAAATACTTACCTGTTAGCTAGATGTTGGTGTAGTCAAACAACCAGTAAAGCCAATCCAAAGATGTCCCATGATACATGTGTTTGTGCTTCATCATAAACCAAACAGTGATAGATCAAGCACAAAAATGTCATGGGTTAGAATATATATCATATCATCGGAAATCTCAAAATCTAACTCATGGAGGCGGGTGGGAGGGAAAAGGTGATCCCAATGCATATTCTCAGGAGAGTGATCAATCCATCTCAGGAATGGATCATGAAAAGTCCAAGGTTCAGGAGACTGACTCGAAGAATCTGAATGTTGGCTACCTTGGACGTCTTCACAACTTGAGGCCCGAGGAGGGATTAGCAAAAACTGAAAGGATGACTAGCCATTCCTAAAGGGGAGGTTGGAAAACTATGATAACAGGCTTCTTCTTGAGGTACTCAACTTTCCCCTAAAATCCAGAATGAGTTTTTGCCTCACAGGAGACTTGGGATAAGGGACATGTTTCCAAACCACACCTTCAGTGACATAGGGAGGTGAAGTGATCAACGGGGGGTGGAAAATCTTATCACAAGTATCCTTCTTCAGGGAAGCAACTTCCTCATTTTTATCAACATCTGAGCACAACATTGGTTGATAACTTTCTTCATAGGATAAGTCTAAGTGCTCAAATGGATAGTCATCAAAGTTCTCAAGGTATGACTGAAAATTAATCGGAGAAAAATAACATGAGGTCATCCTTGGGTGTCTGAATAAGGTCGGGTCCTTGTTGCCAAATGTCAAAATTATTAGTAACCTCATGTGGTAAATGCAAAGGCAAACTTTGGAAAGGATCATCAATGTCGTACATGGGATTTCCATCCTATCTAATCATATCCCATCCACGTTTCCCGACATGTATGAATTCATCAAAATTATCAACAAAGTCATTATCTTTATCATAACATGAAGGGGTTAAAACATCCAGAACTTCTTTACTTTCCATATCATAAGATAGAGACTCATTAAAAATTTGGAAAGGGAAGTAACTCACCTTGTTTAATCCTTCATGCGCAGGAGCTTCAAGTGTTCAAATAACTTCATTGATTAGAAGATATGCCTTCACATCTTCATCCTTGAGATATAGAGGATCAAGCTTGTCCAAGGGTTCTATTTCCTCTTCACTCTCTGAGTCATAGAACAAGGTATCATCAAAAGACTGGAAAGGAAAATGACTTACCTCATTCTCTTCATCTTGTGCAGGAGGGAGAGGATCTTGGAGAGCCTCATCAGATTGAAGAGTGGTTACTGGTGCTTCATCCCCATAATTCACGTCTCTAGTTACATCTTTGTTGCATTATGTTGAATCATGGGAGAAATCTTGCTCCTCTTCAAGGTATTGACAACGTTCTTCATGAATCTCTTCTTTCACGTCAGAGGATTCTTGATGTTGAACACGATGTGCATTTCTGAGATCTACCACAATCTCAGTAGTGAATCCCCCACATTCCAAGGCTATTGTGAGATCATGAAGGGCATATTCATACGTTTGGCAATGTGGTTTGGTAAAATCAACAAACCTACTGACGAGGTGTATGAAAGATGATATGCCTCTATCTTGGCAACAACCCTTAAAACAATCTTGCAAGTATGATGGCAGAGTGAGTAAGAACAACTTTATAATAGCATCCTCTCCTCCCAGCCTTATCTTTCTCAAATACTCCAAAAAGTTTATGATGTGAGGAGTTGGGAGGCCCAAGAACATTGGGGAGTTGTTTAGCCATTTTGTATCAAAGTAATTTGGGTATCCTTTAAAACTTCTGAAATAAATACTCGGATACATTTGTTCCCAGTGTGCCATGGTCCCATAACTTGGAAATATCACAGATTTTGAGAGTAGGGTGGCACCCTGAAAAATTTTAGTGGAGTCGCCAGATAATTTGCCTGAAACTATCAAAGGATAAGGGAAAACACCCTAGTGGAGTCGCTAGATAATCTTTGTTAGATGAAACTCTAGAGGCAAGGCTTACCGAAAAGATTTGTCATTTGAGGAGAAATGACTTAGTGTTCCCCGACAACGGCGCCAAAATATTATCGCACAGTTTGTAGCTAGGTCAAAAGGCTAGAGGATAGAGGCCAAACTGGCGTAACAAGAACCTACCCCACCCAATGTCACCACAATGGGGAGGTTCTTTCTATTCAGGGAGGTTAGCCTAGGGGAAACGTCCCTGGTAACCTGGGGTTTTGAAGAGGCCAAAGTATAAAGATCAAAGCAACAGTTCCTCTTCACAGGTTACCATCAAGGTCAGACAGTTCGGCTAATCAGCCAATAAAGAAGTATATGCCCAAATGAGAACACATGCCCAGAACAAGAAAATAGCAAAACAATATATGTGCGGGCTATAATTCAGTGGGTTAGTACTTCATGCAACTATCTGACATCAATATTTAAGCAATGTAAAACAACAGATATTAATGAGATCAACGTTTTATCAATATAGTAATGGAAAATATCAATCCATCAATAACTATTGAGATGATGTAGCTAACAATGTATCTAACCAATCTTTTACTCAATAAATGCTTTCAACCATCATCTAATTTCTTATCATCAAAAGGTTTTGCATCAAGATGGAATAACCAAGTATGACGTCAGCCTAGTTAGGGTTAGCTAGTTAGTTAGGGTTTCAAATTTAAAAGTTTTGAGAGGTTGTTTGAGCACTATGACTTCAACGTTGTGGCTCTAAGATCGGTGCCTAGGGGTAGATGGACTCAATTAAGGAGAGGATGCAATATTTGAAGGGATAAAGGCTAAGGACAAGAGGGAAGGGTTCTAGAGTGATGCAATGGCAGGGCCCTAGAATCAAAACCCTAGGGGAAAGAGGCTCACTCTAGTGTTGCTTAAGCAAGGCCTCGTGCTCTTTCCTCCCTCCTTAGGTCAAACTTGGAAAAACGGCTAGCATAAAAGATAAGTTAAAACAAGAGGATGAGGTGAGGGAGAGTGTTGCAATGGCAAGGCTCTATCACCAAACCCTAGAAGATGGACAGCCCTAGGTGTAGATGACCTAGGCCTGGGACGTCCCCTCCTTCTTAACCTTTAAAAATCACAGCTAGCACAAGGGAAAAAGTAAAGAGAGTGTAGCAAAGGCTAGGCTCTTCCTTCCTTTTTCAATGGATGAATATTTCTCTCTAAGGGGACATGAAACAAGGACCTACTTGTGTGCTTGTCACCTAGGGTTTTAAATCAACAAATTTATAAGTAAATGCAAGAATACAAACCTACAACCATTCAATTAAGAATTTCTGCAGAAAATACACTTACATGTCATGAAGGAATAGCATTGCAAACCCTAGTTGTAAACCTTCCTTCAAGAGAAATCCCAAATATGCTAAGAAAATCCTTCCATCAACAAGTGTGCCTCACTTTAAAAGACAAAATACCCTATTGGGCTAGTATCCATAAGGAAAGGAAAGTCTCCAAGGGGTATCATCCAAGCCATGTAAAATGAGGTGATGTGGTCAAGGGATGTCCAGACATATGGGTAGAGTGAAAGACAGGGATGCATGATATTACCTGTGGGTGCCTTTGTAGAAGGCGAGTTGTACCCGTCATGGATGCAATTCTTTCCAAGCCCTTTATTGCCTTTATTCTTTTATTTTCTTTATTTTCTTTTTTCTTGTTTATTTCAAGGACTAACTAGAGGACACTGCCTTGGCGCGGTGACCAGAGATGACAGTGTTACCCACAAGCACTTTCACAGAGATGATAAGGCTAGCTCGTGATGAGACCCCCTTTCCCTTAGCCATGCAACCAAAGGTCACTTCCCTGGCATGGTAACCAGATAGTGGCAATGTCATATTGTTAGGTACCCATGAACATAATAGGTTGGCTCATGATGAGACCCCCTATCCTCTTGGCTAGGTCTTGTTTTGTTATTTTTCTTAGAGTACCTCTTATTTCTTACTAAGAGGCTTTTTATTGCCTTCTCGGGGATCCCTGGGCGAGGCATCTCTAGGTTTCATTTTTATGGCTTTTATCTTTTACCAACTACTTTTACCTTATGGGCCTTTAGCCTCTTCTTCCCACGAGATAAGGTGCAACCCCACAAATAGATCATCCTAATGTCCGAACTAGGGGAATGGGACAGATGAGTGGGAGATAAGATGTAAAAGTGATGATATGATGGGAGCGGACGAAGGCTCTTCAGAAACCCCCCCGGTGACAAACCAAAACCTATGGGTACAGGCTTGCTAGTACACCCTGTCAATCCCCCAAACCATGGTCAAGTGGGTTAATGTAAGATCCAAGCAGTTGTCAGAAATAAAAGGAGAAATATGCATATATCTAAAGGTTATAATGATCAAAAGTGACACATACCATGATACCTGGAATAATTACCTCATGGAGCAAGAGTCTTCTCCGATACAAGTCCAAGCCGAAGGTGATGGATGTTGTTGCTGCTTGACAAGACAAGTCTGATGAAGGAAGAAAAGAATGGGCCCTCTAGGGCCATGCTCAGGTCAATCCTGCTCTTGATACTCCATGTCTAGGACCTGTGGGCCTCGAGACATGATCTCCTAGCTATCCCTAGAAATCGGGGATAACAATGTCAGTAGATGCGATGGGTGTATTTGGAGAAGTCTCCAAAGTGGTCACCTTATGTCGTAGCTCTAAGCATGGCCCTCACGGGAAGACGCTTGGAATAAGTATACATCAAAACCATAAGTATGGTTAAGGATCGCATAGTTGATCATGGAATTAGGTCATGAAGGATGGAGTAAATTAAGGTAACTCACTCATGGATGGATAGTCCTCATCATTCTATTTTCGATGATAGGTGGTACACCACGTAGTTCCTCATGGTTGAGGAGATATTCCCTCTTGAATATGGAAACCCCAAAGTATGGTTAAGAAGCCCCAAAGTATGTTTAATAATCCCATAAATGTTTACAAAAATAAGTTAGTAGTTGACCCCAAAATGAGGAAAAAGGGTATAATAGTTGTAAACAATAAGTTACAAGTCAGCCCTAAAGTTAAGTAAAGAAGTCACTTGGAAAAGTATAAATACACATCAAGAGCCTCTCATTTGTACACACAAGTTTATTGAATATATGTCCAAGTGATCAAAGTGATAGTTATATGAGGTAACCAAGGATATCTGAGGTGAATTTAAGAGGGAAGATGAAGTAAATAAGGGAGAAATTCCAAGGGAGGATGATGTCTTGTGATGATGTGTTCTAAGGTATGTTATTTAAAGGTCATCTTACCATTTCCACTATAACTTGTTTTATATAATGATTCAGATATTGAAACTCAAAGGATATTGAGAAGACATGTCAAGGTACCCGTGGTACAAATTTCAACATATGGGTCGTAGTATTTTCTGAAATACACTATGTGGAAAATAAGGTGTTTTGCTAGTCTGGAAACTAGTCCCAAACAGGTGTTCCGGGTAAACTAGTAATGACTTATTCATAGAGGATCAAAATTCAATGAGACCAAATGCATTGGATATTGTACAATCCTCAATATGTTTTGTATGAGTTTCAGATATACATTTCAAATATTATGCGCATGTCATGCTCTACAAGTTTGCTCTCTAGAATAAACCAGAATTCAACAAGGTCTATCATTTTTGCTATAACTCCTTTTATGGGATGTTCCAAGAAGTGAAAATTGGATGAATTGCATATAAGATATTAAATAATATTGGGTACAAGTTTAAAACCTTTGTTCATTACATTTATGTAGTTATTCTTGTTGAAAGTTAGGGTTTATGACTAATCCAAAAACTAGTTCCGCGAGACAAAGGTAAAGTTTGATGAAGATGCTCTTCTCATGTTGTTGAAGTTGAGGAAGTTCTGCAGGTATGTGATCACATACACCAGGTTTGTTACAGAGTTACATGTATTTTATATCATGTTTCAAGGGTTACATGTTGATGATGTTATGGTACATTTTTTAGGCAAGTCTTTGGTATATTGTTGAGGCATTGGCACATGCTTGAGACACATATTAGGTGCATGGTTGAGGCATATACTTGGTATATGATCTTGGTTTCTTAGTGCATTGTTGAGGTACACCATTGATGGTACTTTCTTTATATATCCTATGGTACATGGTGTATGGCATGATTGAGTGATATGGTATATGGTTGAGATACATTGTTGGTACATGGTATGGTACAAGTGTTGATGTGCATGGTTGATTCATGGTATGGTACATGATTGATACTTGGTATGGTGTTTATGTACATGGTTGATGGTTGAGGCATATGATACAGGTTATGGTACATGGTCCATGCATGATTTGGCATGGGTGTTGGTTCATGGTTGATACACTTGTTGTGGTACAGGTTGTGGTACATGGTTGATGCTTGGTATGGTACAGATTGAGGGTTTGGTACATTCTTTGGTACATCGTTGAGACACATATCTTGTGATGGTATATTGGTGATATTCATACATGCTTGGTAGAGGCATGTGTTGGTGATGTTGGACTTCTAGTTGAGAGGTGTCCTTTGTATATGACCCATGTGAGAGGATTTGGTTGAGTATCGGTGATTAATGATAGGTTGGATATAGTGACGGGTTGACAGGTTATAGGATGATGTGACAGTGGAAATAACAGTGATAGTGACAGTTATTGTGGTAGTGACAGTTGGTATACATTTATATTTCAGGGTAGAAGTATGGAGCAAGGAAAGGGGCTTGTAGCCTCCTTCCGGTTGGATCTGGAGAATCAGGGAGTTGGAGCTTCCTTCAATTTGGAGCCTGAGAATCAAGGGGTTGTAGCCTCCTTCCGGTTGGAGCCAGAGAATCAAGGAGTTGGAGCTGCGTTCAAGATGGAGCCTCAGAATTAGGGGTTTGCAACCTCCTTTTGGTTGGAGCTAGAGAATTCAGGGAGTTGTAGCCTCCTTTTGGTTGGAGCTAGAGAATTCAGGGAGTTGTATTCTCCTTCAGGTTGGAGCCTGTAAATATGGGGTCGTATCCTCCTTCCAGTTGCGGCTGGAGAATTGGGAAGTTAGTGCTTCCAATGAATGTATTATTTTATATATAAGAAATCCTTTTGTATTTTTCTCTCGTTTGGGTTTCCACATAAATTCTAGTGTATTGTGTACTTTATGTGATTTTGTTGATGTGATGTTTCTTATTCTTATATGGTCATGATATATTGATGATATATTCCAATGATATAATGATGATATACTTTTCATTAAGTTGAAGTTTATGTATTGTGGTTAAAAGTGGTTAAGCGCTCATACTGATTCACCCCCCTCTTAGTATTCCAAAATTTGGTGTCAGGGTCGGTTACTTCAAGAAATAGTTTAACCACTGGAAGGTACATCATGGAGATCAAGAATAGTGCATACATAGATAATGGAATACCATTGTTTGATGGTCTGATTGGTCAGAACTATGGGATGTGGAATATCAGAATGAAAACATGTTTACAGGCACATGGATATGATGTTTGGAAATCAATTGTTATAGGATATACCACTACTAAGAAACCAAAGATTGTAGCCAAGAAGGAATTAAAAAGAAACAACAAAATATAAATGGATTTTATCTTGGAAGGATTACACGATTCAGTAAAAGAGGTATGCATAATGAATAAGGAAGAATAAAATCCCCTAAAGAACAACATTCTAGAAGTGCAGAAGACTCAAGAAGAATATTACAGAAGAGATGGATATCAAATAAGACCCTCTACATTTAGACAATAAAGAAGATTCAATATTGATGATGGAATCAATAGAAGAGAATATTGTGATCAACCGAGGCATGAATTCAGAAGGACTACATCACAAAAAATATCATTCACTCCCAGGTATCAAAATTTCTTTTATGGTTATTGTTTTAATTGTACTAAATTTGGACATAAGGTTGAAGATTGCAAAGCATATGGAAGAAGTGATACTTATGTGGCCCCAAATAACATTAAATGTTACAAATGCCACAATTATGGTCACATAGATCGGAATTGTAGAAGCATGATAGAGCCCTCCATGAAAGAAAACATTGATGTCAGATACATGAAGGTTTGGAGAAGAAAATAAAGACAAGAAGATTAGGTAAATAAAGAACAGGTCCTAGAGATTGCAAGATTCACTGTAGTACAAGAAAGAAGAGAAGAAAAAAGCCCATGACATTGTACTCTAAGGAATTGTAGTGGAAGATCATAAATAATCCACAGGAAATAAGGAAGAAGTCATATTTAAGGAAGATGATGACTCTACAGATATAGAGGAAGATTACTTCGTGTTATGGCGGATTCCTCCATTGTTATGAGCCATCCGTATTGGAGACTCCCATCATTATGAATGTTGAACAGGGGAATTCTATGTAGCAGCTCTACAAATCAAAGAACCATCCTTTGAGCAATGAGAATAATTTATAGAGATATATTCATAGTGGTTAGATAGAAGAAGTACAGAATGACAGATTGATTGATTAAGAAGCAATATTCCACTCATGCATTCATGCTTGGATATATTCAGTATAGGTTTTTATTGAAATATAGAGTACGGTTTGTAGATAGATAAGGCCAGTGGACACATTTGATTCAATTTGAAGAATAGGAATATGTGATGATCAATTGCAACAGAGAAGCCTTCATGATAGTACAATGACATATGGATCAACATTGTGGACAATGGAGTAGCATAGTTATGGACAATTTGTCATGACATATGGACAGATATGGATTCATGAGATGATAAACATGTATAGAATACATGGGTCAGAGAATATGCATAACAGTGGATTGACAATTGGAATCATCAAGTATGGTCAAGTGAACATCTAAAGAAATCAAGCAATGAATGTTTTTTATATATGTCAGTGAATTACAAGAGAAAGCACCAATGGAAAATTAGCAAGCACTATAAGAGAGGAAAAAAAACACTTACAGGTAGCCCTACATTGATCTACATGACATCTTGCAGAGAAGTCAAGCGAAGAGAAATCATCAAAGAAAGAGATCCAGAAAGGAAGATCATTATCATACAGACAGGGGGAGACATACTGATAGGGGGAGTTATACTTTTTCCCATGATGGAAAAAAGAGAAGATAAAGAAAAAATGCATGAAAATATAGAGAAAGAACAGATGCATGAAGACAGGGAGACCAAACCCAAGGAGAGAGACCCTTTTCCATTGATGTCAAAGGGGTAGAGTGAGAAAAATTGATGAGGATAAATGGTCATAGGGGGAGCATGATTGTTGGAGCATCAGTGTTTCCATCAGTGTTGCCATCAATGCCAAAGGGAGAGATTGTTGGACAGTTGGTTTGGACCGTTGGTTTTCATTGATGTCAACCCTTGGAGATTGATGTCAATCCTTGGAGATGTCTGAAATCCCTAAAGATGTGGTTGATATTGATGGTTATTTAGTTTTCATTGATGAGTGGTTGATGTCAACATATGTGATTGGTGTATTTGGAGAAGTCTCCAAAGTGTTCCCCTTATGGCATAGCTATAAGAATGGCCCTCACAGGAAGACGCTTTGAAGAAGTCTACAAGAAACCCCTAAGTTTGGTTAAGGATCCCATATTTGATCATGGAATTAGGTCATGAAGGATGAAGTAAACGAAGGTAACTCGCTCATGGATGGATAGTCATTATCATGCTAGTTTTGGTGATAGGTGGTATGCCACGTAGTTCCTCACGGTTGAGGAGATATGCTCTCTCGAATATGAAAGCCCCGAAGTATTGTTAAGAAGCCAATAAATTGTTACAACAAGAAGTTATTAATTGACCCCAAAAATAGGAAAAATGGAAAAACAATTGTAAACAATAAGTTACAAGTCGACCCTAAAGTTAAGTAAATAAGTCACTTGGAAAAATATAAATACACATCAAGTGCCTCTCATTTGTACACACAAGTTTATTGAATATATATCCAAGTGATAAAGTGATAGTTATCTGAGGTAACCAAGGAAATCTGAGGTGAATTTCAAAGGGAAGATGAAGTAAACAAGGGTGAAATTCCAAGGGAGGATGAAGTCTTGTGATGATGTGTTCTAAGGTATGTTATTTAAAGGTCATATTACCATTTTTTATATAACTTGTTTTATATAATGATTCATATAGTGAAACGTCTAGGAGGTTGAAAAGACATTTCAAGGTACATGTGGTAAAAATTTCATCATCTGGGTCAAAGTATTTTCTGAAATACACTATGTGGAAAACTCGTCCCAAACATGTGTTTTGGGTAAAACAATAATGACCTCTTCTTAGAGGATCCAATTTCAGTGAGACCAAATGAATTGGATAGAATACATTCCATGGTATGTTTTTTATGATCTTCAAATATATATGTCAAATATTCCATGTGTGGCATGCTCTACAAGTTCGCTCTCCAGAATAAACTTGAATTCAACAGGGTTTTCCATTTTTGATATAACTCACTTTCTAGGATGTTCCAAGTAGTGAAACTTGGAGGAATTGTAGAGAAGATATTGAATAATATTGGGTACAAATTTAAAACCTTTATTTGTTGGACAACTGAGAGGGGGGGGTGAATCAATTGTTACTGTGCTTAAACAATTATTCCCATTTTAAACTCTTTACAAAACACTCAATAACGATCACAATAATGCAGGGAAGTAAGAAATAGAATATTCAACATCAATCACACACATGAAATATACAGAGAGATATTTCCTGAGGAAACCCATAAAGTGAAAAACCTCTTACTCTTGATATGATAAGTATCTTTATTTTCTTTGCATTATCATTCTTATGAGCTCCAACTCCTCTTGAGGCTACAACCTCTGTTTTACAAGCAACAACTTGTTGAGAGCACCAACTCTCTAGTTTCTCTAGCACCCACTAGAAGGAAGCACCAATTCCATGAGTGTTCCAGCACCAACTGGATGGAAGCACCAACTTCTAGTCACACAGGCACAATCCTATATAACAGAGAACAACAATTCTCCCTTGCACCACCCCACCACCCTGATTATAAAAACTTTGTTACTGAAACTTATTACAGTGATACAGTGTTTGTCAAAAGCTTACCAGTCTCATCATTGTTTTTCTACACTACTCTGCTCTACTGTGTGCCTTGTCTTTCTCTTCCTCTCTTAGATATACATTTTCGTTCTATGTCTTTCTTCTATGCTTTATGCTCTGTGTATTATTTCCATTCTATGTGCTACACCTCTTCTGTGCATTTCAGCTGCTACACACAGCATGGTTCTACCCGCATGAATAACTCTCAACAAAAGAAACCATCTCTTCTCTGTTCTACATATAGTTATCATGCCAAGTCCTCTGCTAGATCATACACCTAACTCTTCATTCTCTCTGGCGATCATGCTGAGTCTGTTCTTCATCAGTGGTCGTTATACTGAGATTCTTTGGCTTCTCTGGCAGTTGCAGTCTTTGACGCTTTTCCATTTGTCAATTGTATCTATGATGAGTCTTCATCCTACTGGTAGCTACCTCGAGACTCTTCAGCTCCTTTGGCGATCACCCTGAAGCTCTTCAAATTCTCTTGCAGATGAAATCACTCTGTTTCTGGCAGTTACAATCAGTCTTTTCCAGCAGTTACAAAGAGAACCTTTGCGCGCTCATCCCTTTGGTGCCTTTTCCATTCCTGAGAAAAACTTCACAGCATGCGCTATCTTTTCTTTCTAATCCCCTTCCTTTTACGTGAGCATCGATGGTGACCAAAAACCTATTCAAAAGTCGCATCCCGATCTCCTGAACTCCGAAGTGGAGCTTAGCAATGTGCTATCTCCTCCCTCGATATGACCTTGGGTGATGATCTCATGTGACCACGCGATTGCGGGAATGTCCAAAGGTGGTGTAGATCAAACTAATTTTTTCCCTGAAATGTACCTCCAGATGCCATGTGCCCTTTCTCCAAAACCATGGTTTCAATTGCGGCCTGCTCACAAAAAATTAAGACACGAGCATGTCCTGGCCCCGCAATGCAATGGGACCGTCGATCTTATTATATTGACGGTGCTCCTGAGTGGACAAATCAAATTGGGCGGTTTATTTCATAGAAACAAATCAATGGTCAGATTTGATCATTACACTCATCCATTCATTGTTCAATCCGACGCCTAAGACTTAATCAAACATTGAGATGGAAGGCTGTCGGAACTTCACCCTTCAAAACTTCGGGATTTCATCTTTTCAAACTTACACTATCCTTCCATTGTACTATGATCAACAGTTAAGAATGCACCCAAAGTGATATTTCAGATTGGATGACTCGTGTCCTTGTTGAGGTGGTCTGCTGACATGGGTGAGACGTGTAGGCAGTGTAGTGAAGAGTGGAGGCAAAGCATGGTAGTGGAGTGTGACGTCGGAGCGTGAAGGTGGTATGTATGAGTGATTGTTTGGTTTACTCGGAGGGGTGGTCAAGCGGTAAGTGGTAATAAGTGAGGGGGGTCCGAGTTAATAGAAAGGTGACACGTATGAGGGTCCCACAAGGAAAATACCACCAAATCAGACCCCCCCCCCCCCATGGTTAAAGTTAGAAATCTCAGGGGGGTCCGATATGCCCTATCAATCGTAGATCTGAGTCCCCAATTCTCGGCCGCTGAGATTAACATGCCCTTTACCCAACTTATCTTGTCCTTCCACTTTAGAATGATATGACAGCTGCGATCTTCTTTGGATGATCCGATGGTTGAGAACGTATTTCGGCTCTCCGGGTCTCCGGACTTCGGGAATTTCAAATCTCAAACTGAATACTTGAAGTGATATTTTTCCGAAGAGTAACCTCCTCACATATTTATACCCTAAATGAATGACGTTCATTGGATCAGGATCTTAGATCAACGACCTGATCTATCTGTGATGTAGCTCTTCTAGATTATCATGTCCTTCCACTTAGAATGATCCAATGGCTGACGAGAATCCGCGTTTGATCCGACAGCTGGCGGGTATTCGGATAATCAAATTATCAACTCTTTAGCCCCGTTTAACTTACCCTTTAATTAATTCAATCCAACGGTCAACGAATATTCACGTGATCATGATCTCATATCTCAGCCCTTGCATATCCTGTCCTTCCACTAATTCAATCTGACGGTCATCGCATTTTCTCCAGATCCGATGGTCCACATTCATTTCAGATTTCGGGCTTCGGGTAATTCAACTTTCAAGTTGCCAATTCTTCTGAAGTGAGATTCCCCGAAGGGTAACCTCCTCGCAAATCCATTGGATCTAACGGTTGCTGGTATTTTGGATCGGTGATCCAACGACCATTGTCGCTCTTCCTCCTGATCTTCTGATCTCTCTGACTTAGAATATTTTCTAAGTGTTCACGGGTCTCGACCTTTTCTCCTCCTGTGAGTTCGTCTCTTGGACCTCGTCTGCAATTATGGAAACTGCTATCTCTTCTGAGATTTCTTGTTTTTGCATAATGTTCACTTCTCCTCCTGAACTTATGAGTTTCCTCTAAAACATCGACGTTGTTGTTCTTTCCATCAATGAAAAGAACACATTTTCCTGTAAAACATGCCAACATTATTCATTCTAATTACAGAGTTATTCTTGTTCAAAGTTATAGTTTGTGACTAATCCAAAAAGTAGTTCCATGAGACTAAGGTAAATTTTGATGAAGTTGAGGAAGGTCTGTGATCACATACATCAGGTATGTTACATAGTTACATGTATATTTATATGCATGTTTCAATGGTTACATGTTGATGATGTTATGGTACATTTTTTAGGCAAGTATTTGGTATATTGTTGAGGCATTGGCACATGCTTGAGACACATATTAAGTGCATGGTTGAGGCATATACTTGGTATATGATATTGGTTGTTTAGTAATTTGTTGAAGTACATCATTGATTTTACTTTCTCAATATATCCTATGGTACATGGCGTATGAAAATATTGAGTGATATGGTATATGGTTGAGATACATTGTTGGTACATGGTATGGTAAAGGTGTTGATGTACATAGTTGATACATGGTATGGTATAGGATTGGTACTTGGTATGGTGTTGGTGTACATAGTTTATGGTTGAGGAATATGGTACAGGTTATGGTGCATGGTTGATGCATGGTTTGGCACAAGTTTTTGTCCATGGTTGATTCACTTGTTGTGGTACATGGTTGATGCTTGGTATGATACATGTTGAGGGTTTGGTACATGGTTTAGACACATATTTTTTGATGGTATGTTGGTGATATTGGTACATGCTTGGTAGAGGAATGTGTTGGTGATGTTGGACATCTAGTTGAGAGGTGTCCTTTGTATATGATTCATGTGAGAGGATTCAGATGAGTGTCAGTGATAGTATTGGATAGGTTGATCAATGACGAGTTGACTAGTTACATGTTGATGTGACAATGGAAATAATAGTGACAGTGGATGTGATTTTGGTAGTAAAATTTGGTCTACACTTATATTTCAGTGTGACAGGATGGGGAAAGGAAAGGGGGTTGTAGCCTCCTTCCAGTTGGAGCCAGAGAATCATAGAGTTGTAGCTTCCTTCAGGTTAGAGCTCGAGAATTAGGATGTTGTAGCCTCCTTTCGGTTGAAGCCAGAGAATTAGGGAGTTGGATATTCCTTCAGGTTGGAGCCTCAAAATCAGGGGGTTGTAGCCTCCTTCTGGTTGGAGACAAAGAATTCATGGAGTTATAGCTTCCTTCAGGTTGGATCCTGTAAATAGGGGGTCGTAGCCTCCTTCTAGTTGCAGCTGGAGAATTGGGAAGTTGGTGCTTCCAATGAATGTATTCTTTGATATATAAGAAATCCTTCTGTGTTTTTCTCTGGTTTGGGTTTCCACATAAATATTGGTGTATTGTGTACTTGATGTGATGTTGTTGATGTGATGCTACTTATGCATATATTCTCATGATATACTAATGATATATTCTCATGATATACTAATGATATATGTTCATGATATACTGATGATATATGCTCATGATATATTGATGATATAGTGATGATATATTGATGATATACTTTTGATTAATTTGAATTTTATATATTGTGGTTAAAATTGGTTAAGCACTCATACTTATTCAATGCCCCCCCCTCTCAGTATTCCAATAATTGGTGCCAGAGTCGGTTCCTTCAAGAAACAATTTAACCACTGGAAGGTACATCATGGAGATCAATAATAGTGCATACAAATATAATGGAATACCATGGTTTGATGGTCAAATTGGTTAGAACTATGAGATGTGGAATATCAGAATGAAAACATTTTTACAGGCACAGGGATATGATGTTTGGCAATCAATTGTTACAATATATACCACTACTAAGAAACCAAAGAATGTAGCCCAGAAGGAATTGAAAAGAAACAACAAAATAGCAGTGGATTTCATCTTGGAAGGATTACCTTATTCAGTAAAATAGAAAGTGGGAAAATGTTTATCAGCTAAAGAAATTTGGGATAAGCTACATGATATCTATTTTGAGGAATCTCCCATCACATATATAGAGAGTTCTAAATAAGGTGAAGGCATAGAACAAGAAGAAATATGATCGTCATGTCAGAAAAATTCAGAAGAAGAAGATTGTTAAAAAGGCATAGTAAACCTTGAAGCAGAGTTAATCAATGCTTTAGATGAATTAACAAAAGAAAATAAGAAGATCAAGTCTCTGGAGGAACAATTAGTCAAGAATGATTCTCGAGAAAGTTCTTAAGAAGACCAATAGGATCATGAAATTGAAATCTCATCTAGAAGAAACCAAAGTGATTGAAGAAACTCTCACGAGTTAGTTGGATGAAAATCAGTGTTTGGAAGCCAAAATGACAGCACAAATAAAGGAAGCAGAGAAGAGAGAGAATATTTTGACAGATCATCTCAAGGAAATAATTGAGGATTTAAACCAACTTGAAGCATAATTTTGTCAAGAATAGAGAACACTTGAAGAATAAATAATCCCATTAAATACCAAACTTGAAGAAGCAAAGAGAAAGGAAGAATTCATGAAGATTTAGATGATGAAGAAAGAATAACAGGTTGAGAAGATTGAAGAAGAAGTTGTCACATTGAGAGTTAAAATCTTCAATCTAAGCAAGAATGTTGAACAGAGAGAAACATACACATCCTCATTAAAGAAAGTTGAAGAGAAAAGTTACAGGTTACCATATTGGAAAAATGAAGAGAAGCCTAAGAGTTATGCATAAGTCATTAAAGGTTCTATGAAGAAGGAAGAATGCAAGCCCCTAAAGAAGAACATTGAAAAAGTGTAGAAGACTCGAGAAGAAGATTACAGAAGAGAGGGATATCAAAGAAGACCCTCTACATTCATACAACAAAGAATCTTCAAACTTGATGATGGAATCAACATAAGAGAAGATTGTGATCAACCGAGGAATGAATTTAAAAGGACTACATCAAAAAGAATATCATTCACTCCCAGGTATAAAAATTTATTTTATGGTTATTGTTTTAATCTCATTTGCAAAACACAGATTCATATTTCCAATATCGTGACAATATATCATAGGTATCATTAATGCATTATAACCCTTGATTCTTTTTTATGTACTTATAATTGACCTTCATCTTGTAATGGTAATCATTTATCGTTATTTTAATTATAGGAAACAAATGTCAATAATCCAAAGGAGAATCTTGAAATCATTCGAGGGTTTATTCAAGATCTCATTTATAGGTAAATGTTTAACCTGTGTGTTCTCTCTTTGTTTTTTTTGTTAAGATTACTCTATCATTCGAGCTGATAAAATTCCTTGTGATCTTTGCAGAGTAAACACCTTGATATCTATGGGTAAAATCGTACCAAGAAACCTTCGTATGGTTACAGAAGGGATGTATGACCGTTGGCTAGGGTTGTATATCACAACGACATCTCTTTAAACATGGAGGTAAACATGTATTATTTTGTTTATCTTTTGGCCAAGTTTGTAGTGAAACTACGACATATTCACCTTAACTAGCTTGAACTATACTTATCAGAAGTAGACTTTAGATTATGGATTTACAATGATTTGAAACCCAACTCTGTTAATAGGAGTAATTCTGATCTTGCACACGAAGCGTTTGTTTGTATTATCAACAATACTTTTAAGTATTCTTTCCTTTAACAGATTTTTCATATCCTCTTTTAGGAGGTCAATGAAGTTACAATTAGTTTGATAGTCATATTCTCTGTAACATATATATTAAATATACAGTACCACTCTTGGTTGATATTTGATGATTCTTTCTTTATTTTAAAAATAGGGCCATTATTATTTTGTGATGTATTTGTCAATAGTAATCATTCTGACCTTACTCTCTGTTTATTTTAAAGATATAATATCAAGTTATTGTCTCTGTATATCAAATAATTCATTTTATAAAAAATATATTACCCTTCTAGGGTTTTTGTATATATTTTTATATGAGTAAATATATGCTATAATTATAAGAGAGTATATATATCAATATAAATATTTTCCATTAGCAATGATTCTGATTAAAAATATACCACTATTATTTTCTTGATACAAAAATGCTACTAATACAATTTTATATATTTAGAAGATAGGTTTGAAATACACATTTTCTTCAGAAGCTAACTAATCAATATATAATGCAATATAAAATAATAGAATAGAATTGTTTGAATATTTTTCTTGTTTACACCACTATGTAAAGGGTTATTACCAGCTATTAATTATTTGATTCATTACTATTCCTTCTTCCAATTTTTTTTTCAATAACTAACAATAATTACACTAGAATCTGTTTAATGTATTTTCACACATCATATGAATAAACATGGTATATTTCTTGCAATATAAATAATAATCAGATTGTATTTCTCTATTTAATTTAAATTTTAATCTTCTCAGCTAATTTTTACTATAACCATTAATAATAATTAGCAACAACAAACTTAAAATATAGGTAAAGAAACATATCTTAATCAAAGAAATATTAAGGTCAAACTAAGGAGCGAATCCAGTTTCTCCCTACCATAGACCAGAGAAGCCAAACTACTTTCTACTATCACCCCCGAGACTAATTATTTATTCCATAGGAACTGAAAATTTCAGAACTTGACTCTTTCTTAGAACCATCAAGTTCAACTCCTGCACATGCACTCAGCAATGTCATGCCTCCTCTATACTTGTCTCTCCTCTTGTGTTACCAAGAAGAAAACAATGGCTTTCCTAGGTCTTTTCTTTTAAAGTTAGCCTCATCCCTAACTCCAGGGATTCATGGAATAACTTCTTGCTATCTTGTTCCCTCACCTCCCATATATTTGGGAGTAGGTTTACACTTGTCCTCATGGACAATATTTACCCCGATGGTTTTTATCATTTTTTCACTTTCCCATGGAATAAAATATTACTCTTTTATATACAAATTCTCCCATAAATTAGCCTCTATTAAAATAAAATAAAATAAAAATAATATTTACACAAATATTTTTCATCATCCAATGTTTATGATGATTTTATTTTCCCAACATAATAATCCAAAAATAACAATTATTTCAAAATATTAAAATATTTAAAATGGAGGGATATTACATCATTCCTCTCTTGAATTGAACATTCTCCTCGATGTTCCATTTGAACATCCCAGTTTTGGAACAGAAATGGATAAAATTTCCTCGTAGCTTCCTCCATTTCCCAAGTGTCCTCTTCATGACTAAAGTGCCTCCACTAAACTTTAACCTAGGCGATGGCTCTGTTCCACAATAAAGTTTCCTTCTTGTCGACAATGTGTAGCGGTTATACCTGGAACTCACCATCTGGAACTACTACATATCATGGGCATAAAAATCGATGTCGTACTCTGACAATACAAATAAAATAGGTCGTATTGTCGCATTTTACTTGCATTTTTTGTATTTGTTTTTTAAAATCCCTAATGCGTGTCGCATATTTGACGACAGAGACTATCGTCAAATATCTAACTGTTGACCAGGTCAATGATCATCAGATATTCGATGGTTGACCATGTCAATGGTCTATGTACTGACGTTTGAAGAACTAAATATTGTTCTTCGTTAATCCACATCTATCTTGTAAAAATCCGTCGGAAGTCCGACGAAAAATGATATATAATTAAAAAAGTTTGAAATATTAAATACGTTCGACATTTTTGCTATACTAGCGATGTTTTGCAGAGGTTATAAGGTCAGATATTTTTAGGTCAAAATACACAAATTTATATTTTGTTAATTGCATTACAAATAGTTAAACTACTAAGGTTGATTTTTGAAGATAATCATCACTGAAAGTTTGGTAAGGAAAAATGTCACATAACATTCCTCCAGGAGGACAAGGCCGAGACATGAGATCTTCATTGGTCAAGGCTTTAGGTGATCGAAAATGTAATTTCCCTTGTAAAAAATGTAGGGGCTATCATAGAAGGAGATTTTTAATAAAAACAACTAAAAAAAATTATAGAGAGTATGGACACCTTGAAGGAGGGAATGAATATCGTCCCTTGGTAAGTTATTTATTATATGTATTTATATTATAGATTGTTTTTGTAAATGTGTATATGTTAAATGTAGAAGAAAAATAATGTATTATTTTTTCTTTATGGATATATTCTACATACACGACAAATTGAGAGTAAGTTAACAAGAGAAGTAGACATAAGATGTAGATTTTAATTAGTTTTTACAGTACGGTTTAGTGGTTAATGGGTTTAAGGTTTAGGGGTACAAGCTATAAGGGGTTAGGGGTTAATATTTTAGTGGTTTAAGGTTTAATAAGGCTAGATTAGGGATCATTGGTTAAGGGGTTAGGGGTTAATATTTTAGTGGTTTAAGGTTTAATAAGGCTAGATTAGAGCTCAGTGGTTAAGGGGTTAGGGGTTAATAGGTTAGGGTTTAAGGTAGGTTTAGGGGGTTTAGGTCCTAGGGGATTTGGAGGTTAATGGGGTCTTAGGGAGTATGGGTTAGAGGTTTAGGTTTACAGATTCAGGGGTTAGGTTGGGTTAGGGGTTAACAGTTTAGGGGCTTATGCTATTGTTTAATACGAGAGTTAATATTGGTTGTGTTGACAATTATTGACGCTCTGTTTGAGAAGTATTTGCAGAGTTGTTAATTCCTCTTTTGATATTTTACCGAAGCTTTGTATGAGAAGTATTTGTAGAGTTTTTAATTCCTCTGTTGATATTGGTAATTGTTTCCTTTTTAAAAGTGTTGAATATCAGTTCTAGTTCCTAGTAACGTCGTCTTTTTAAAAAAAAAAATAGAAATCACTAATGGAAAGTGGAGATTTCACACTGGTTGAATGTTGTATTTGTCAAGAAGAGGACAATAAAGGAAATATGGAGATCACATGTTCCTATTCTAGAACCTTGAAGGTATAGGGTTGAGGGGGATAGATAAGGGTGGTTTATATTTTGTCATGGTTGAGGGGCGATAGATGAGAATATGACATAATGATTCACCATATTCTATTGTTCAATATAGGAGTTAATATTGGTTGTGTTTACAAGTATCGACACTTTGTTCGAGAAATACTTGCATGTTTTCTAATTCCTATTTTTATATTAGACATATCGACGCTCTGTTTGATAATTATTTGCAGAGTTATTAATTCCTCTTTTGATATTAGTAATTGTTTCATTTTTAAAAGTTTTGAAGATCAGTTACAACTCCTAGTAACGTCGTCATTTTATTTTAAACATAAATCACTAATGGAAAGTGGAGATGCCACACTGGCTAAATGTCGTATTTGTCAGGAAGACGATGATCAAGGAAATATGGAGATTCCATGTTCCTGTTCTGGCACCTTGAAGGTACAAGGTTGAGGGGGGTAGATAATGGTGGTTTATATTTTGTCAAGGTTGAGGGGGGATAGATAAGAATATGACATAATGATGGAGGCAAAATAAGAATAGGTTGTTTTTGTTGGTTGTGACTATATATGTGAATATGATTCACCATATGCTATTGTTCAATACAATATTTAATATTGGTTGTGTTGACAAGTATTGACACTCTATTTGAGAATTATTTGCAAAGTTGTTAATTCCTCTTTTGATATTGGAAAGTGGAGATGTCACATTGGATGAATTTTGTATTTGTCAGGAATAGGATAGTAAAGGAAATATGAAGATTCCATGTTCATTTTCTGGCACCTTGAAGGTACAAGGTTCAGGGGGATAACTAAGGGTGGTTTATATTTTGTCATATTTTTTGAATGAATGGTTTATAGGTGTTGAGTACATATTTTATCATTAACTTGTTGATCCAAAACATTTTTTTTTTGCTCCACGATATGCTTACAAGAAATAAATCGAGCATTGGTCCCAAGAAAAAGGAGATTCCATATGTGAATTGTGCTATCAGGTTTCATGACTTTTTATTTGGCTATTTTTTATTAATCAACATTATAACATATATATTATTTCTATCATTATTATCCTCCACTAATATTTTGAATTGGTAATGCAACCACGATTATTTTTTCCTTCATCAATGAATTTGGTCTTAGAGCTTAAAAAAGTAGCATAGGGCTATTTTCATTGTTTTACTTGTATTTTTTGTATTTTTTTTTAATCTCTGATGTTCGTCAAATATTCGATGAAAGAGAATTTATCAGACAAAGTCAATATTTTTTTCCATTAAAGGTCTCTCTGGTCAACAGTCATCAAAATTCTGACAAAAAAGTGATATATAATTAAAAATGTTTGAAATATTAGAGACGTTCGACATTGTTGTTATACTAGCGATGGTTCGCAGAGGTTATAAGGGATGTTTTTAGGTAAAATTACAAAAATTGTTTATTTATTTAATTGCATTACAAATAGTTAAACTACTAAAGTTGATTTTTGAAGATAATCATCATGACTAAAATTTTGGTAAGGAAAAATGTCACATAACATTCCTCTAGGAGGACAAGGAGACGTGAGATATGCATTGGAGGATTTGGGTGATCGAAAATGTTATTACCCTTGTGAAAGATGAAAGGGCTATAATAGAAGGAGACTTTTAATAAAAAAAACTAGAAGACATTGTTGAGAGTATGAAGAAGAAAATTAATGTATTATTTTTTCTTTATGGTAAGTTATTCATTATATATCTTTATATTGTAGATTGCTTTTGTAAACATTTGTATGTTAAATGTAGAAGAAAATTAATGTATTGCTTTTTCTTTATGGATATATTCTACATACACAACAAATTGAGAGTAAGTTAAGAAGAGAAGAAGTAGATAACATAAGATGTATATTTTAATTAGGGTTTAGGGTATGGTTTAGTGGTTAAAGGGTTAAAGGTTTTAGGGGTACATGCTGTAAGGGGTTAGGGGTTAAGATTTTAGTGGTTTAAGGGTTAATGAGTCCATATTAGGGCTAAGTGGTTGATGGGTTAGGGGTTAATAGGTTAGGGTTTAAGGTAGGTTTAGGGGGCTTAGGTCCTAGGGGATTTAGCGGTTAATGGGGTTTTAGGGAGTAGGGGTTAGATGTTTAGGGTTAGGTCAGGTTAGGGGTTAATATTTTAGGGGCTCATGGGTAAGGGGTTATTAGTTAAGAGTTCAGGGTTGAAGGGCTTAAGGTTTTGGGTTTAAGGGCTTAGGGTTTAGGGGTTTAAGGTATTAGGGGGAATAGGGTTAAGTTGTTAAGGATTAGGGGGATAGGGTATGAGGGGTTAGGGGCAAGGGATTAAAGGGTTAGGGGTTACTGGTTTAGAGGTTAGGGGTGGGTTAAGGGTTAGGGATCAAAGGGTTATATAAGCTCTCAACCCCTTATAAACCGTGGTCTCCAAGTTGTGGTAAAGTTGTCATCGATTTAATAGTCATGGTCACCAAGTGAAATAAAGGAAGAGTATGACATAATGATGAAGGTGAAATAAGAATGGGTTGTTTTTGTTGGTTGTGACTATATATCTCACAAAGTGTATCTCTTTCTACATGTCAAGAAAATAATTTTTTCTCCTATAGTTTTTCAACATATTCATTAACCTATTTATAAATTGCACAAGCTTCATGATTGATTTGTTGTCTTTCTTTCTCACTCTCACATAAGATGTCGTTGTCTTTGTCTTTGTTGTCTTTTTTTTCCTATATTATATTTGTAAATGTTTGTATCATTTTAATATTTTTTATATACACTAATATTACTTGATTTTTTGTAATTACAAAGGAATGGTGCCCTAGGGCACTACCCATGAAGGAAGACGCGGTTGTACAAGCACATGTTCAGGAACATGGAGCGAATATTGAAGATCAAGTTAATGATCCTATGGAAGAAGATGATGATGCTAATAACACAGTTGAAGAAGATCCATGAGACATTTAATAATGTTGGAATGGATGATGATGATGACTAGCTTGATGGTGTTTTTGATATACCTGTACTTGATAAGGAAATTCAACCTCTTTATGAAGGCTCCAAAATAAGTCTTCTCTCTGTTATATTGTTTCTAGTGAACTTGAAGGTTATGAATGGTTTGTCAAACACTTGTGTCACACAGCTCCTAAGGTATTTAATATATTTTCATTTAGTACATGATGATAAA
Source organism: Picea engelmannii (assembly GCA_009831015.1). Lineage (NCBI taxonomy): Eukaryota > Viridiplantae > Streptophyta > Pinopsida > Pinales > Pinaceae > Picea > Picea engelmannii. The sequence goes on along the minus strand of ML778776.1, from coordinate 480,108 downwards.
TGTTTTATTTTTCCTCTATTTTTATTGTTAGTTAATCATCTGTAAAATTTGGATGCAATATGTTCGATTAATATTCTTTACATTAACAAGCATTGATTTTTTTATGTCGTAGATTGTTAGGTGAACTTTTGTTACCACCGTTAAATGTTTTATGTTGCACATACCAATATTTACATGCCATTATGAAATATATTTGAATGAAGTATAAAGTTATTCATGCATGTCTTGATGATCATATTCTATATTATGGAGAACATGCATCCAAAGAAGAATGCTCGAAATGTCAAATTAGTAGATATCGAACCGATCAAGTAACAAAAAAGGTGCCTCGCAAGGTTCTTCGTTATATTCCCATAATTCCACGTTTGTGGTGATTGGTGTTATTTGAATGGATCTACATTTAAGAAGATAGAGGAAATATGTCCACATTTTAAAGATGAGCCTTGTAATCTTAGGCTTTCATTGGAAACTAATGATGTTAATCCATTTGGAGAGCTCAGATCTATTTACTCAGTGTGGCATGTTTTCATTATCAACAATAACATTCATCCATGGATGTCAATAAAGAGGGAGCACATAATGTTGGCAATGATTGTTCCAGGTATTTGTTTAGAATAAATTTTTTTAACACGATAACATCTCATTTTTCTTGTTTGTTTCATAATTATGTCTTGTATTTTTTTGTTTACTCATATATGTTCAGTTACGTCTTACAATTATGTTTGATATTTTTTTATTTACTCATATACGTAGTAATTATGTATTGTATGTTCAATCAATTAGGTAAGTACCAAGTCAAATATATGAATGTATATATCAATCCTCTTATCGATGAGTTACTAGAGTTATGGAAGGGCATCACTATGTATGATATCTCTAGACCAGTAGGTGTGCAAAGGGAATTTAAATTCCATGCAATACTTGTATGGAAAATTCACTATGCCCCAATGATAACACATTTCTATGGTATGTTATAATGTTACACTTCACTTTAATTGTGTTTAATTTTATGTTCATATCATGCATGTTTTTTATATAATCCCTTCATTAAATATACTTCGAATAATTGATATAAAATTCAATCTATCTCTTAGAGGTATTCAAACAAAGGGTAAATTTCCATGTCCATTTTGTGGTCCTAAGATGAAATCTCATCGTTCGAGATGTTTAGGAAAGGGGGTATTTGATGAGTATAGGCACTTCTTCTCTAACGACCAAAGGTATCGAAGTATCGAGAAACGTATTTTCAATGGGAAAGAAAAGACTGGATTAAAACCACAGAGAATGACACCGCATCTATGGCAGTTGCAATATAATAGAAATTGTCAAGTTATGGATCAAATCATCTATGTATCATACATGAAATGTTTGGAATATTTTTTTTATTGTGTTTTGTTCATTAATGAACTAATTGACAAGTATTGTTGTAATATCTTTATATTGTATGCTTCACCTTGAAGGTCTCTGTGAAGGCATTAATAATGTGTTGCTTCCATGAGGAATTAAAAGTTATCCATTACAATTCAGTAGGCTCCCCTACTATGAGTGCATAGAAATTGTTCATTTGTTTGATACAATTCACATTGGGAAGAAGGTAAAAAAAAATTATGGTGAATCTTAGATGGAAGGAGTGACAAAGAAAACGTTTTCAATATTTTTAATGACATTGAGGAGGCCAACCATGCAATGCAAAGTGTGATTCATTCAAATAGCAATGCAGACGGCCAAAATATAAGTGCCCTTCCATGGTTATTGACATAGTAGCAAAGCAAGGATGTAAAAGAGGTTATTGAATAAATTAAATTTCCCAATGGATTTTCTTCAAACATAAATAATATCCTAACAAAGAAAGGTGAATTAAGTGGGGTAAAAACTCATGATTGGCATACCTTGATTAAGGTAATTATTTTGGTGTATATATTTCTATATTGGTGAAACATCTTGTTACTATTTTTTTCTACTAATTTGGGAATAAATAATGATTCATTTGTAATGTTACAGTATGTTCTACCTCTTGTAATGTTACAGTATGTTATACCTCTATATCTCCCAGAAAACTTTGAAAACAATTTAAAACAAGCTATATATGATCTTGGCAAATACATCAGGTAAGTGGAAATTTATATGCAAAGTGTTATTTATTCAATTCGTTGTACAACTTATATTTGACTACATGTGTTTTAATTTTAATGTAGTATTGTATACTTTTTTGTTGAAATCTATGATTTTCTTGCATCAATTGTAGATGGTTGTCAACTAAAGAAATACATAAAGAAGATATAAAGTATTGGAGGTTAGAAATTCCTCTTCTAATGTGAATGGGGCCAACATTGATTTTTTTTCAATTTGGGCTTGTATGCACCAAAATTTGACATGTTTATAGTAGATGCATGCGTTGATGGTATAGGAGGGTTTCAAGACTCAAATACGGCTCACACAGAGAATTCAACAATCAATCGACAAAATTATAACATAAATGTCAAGGAGATGAAATTATCCATCATCATATATGTCATCATCGTTATCATTGTATTGTGATGAGGTTTAAATGAACTATAAATGTCTTAAGGCATACAATATGCTATTAGGACTCCCAAACCATGCATAGGGTACTATAAATGTTGAAACTCACAACAATACTAAGAGGGGGGGTTGAATTAGTATTGTATTAAATTTATGTATTTTTATTTTCTTTCAACCATTTAAGTTATCAGTAGTGCACACTTTATGACAAGAACAAGCAAAAATCAAAACAACACAGAAATTAAACCATCACACTTAATGACAAGCAGAAATGAAAAACATCACAGTGAAAATAGTACACCAAGATTTTACGTGAAAACCCAATCCCAGAGAAAACCACAAATCTTCTTTCTTTATGTTATTCTGCAAGAACCAACTTACAATTCAACTCAACAGGCACCCACTTGTCATAGATAATGAGGACACCACTCCTCTCAAGCACCAACTTGATACAAATGACGAGGAATCCAATCCTCTCAGTCGACAACCTGATACAAATGATGAGGACTCTAATCCTCAGTGAGCTACAACTCACCCTAGAACCACCCTTCCACCCTAGTTTCAAAAAAAATAAACCTTTCAATGTAGACTTGCAGATTTATATTTCTGTTCCTGTGAAAAAATGTAGTATTTTTCTTCTCTTCACTTTCACGCACTGCAAAATCAGAGCGTATCCATAATTGTAGAAATTTTCCCAAGTCCACCTTCTTGTATGTGGACGTGTGATAGTTACAATGTAGACAAACTTTGAATATATCAAAGTCCTATTAGTTATAATTTGTCTAAATAAAGTATGGTGGTTATATTGTGGACAACCTTTGACCAAATCAAGATCCTATCAATTGCAATTTCATCTAAATAAATTATGTGAACATAATACGGTTACATTTTGGAAAAGTTTTGTTATCGAACATTCTTTGAATAAATCAAATGGACCAAATCAAACGGATAAATTTATGTCATAGTCCCATCACAGTACATCCATGCAGTCCATACCGCGAAGACCGTACCGTGTAATTCATAATGCTCAGTCCATACTTCTCAGTTCCATACTGCTCAGTTCCATACTACTCAGTTCCACACTACTCAATTCCATACTGCTCAGTTCCATATTGCTTAGTTCCATACTACTCAGTTCCATATTGCTCAGTTTCATACTACTCAGTTCCATACTTCTTAGTTCCATACTGCTCACTTCCATAATTCTCAGCTCCATATTGCTCATTGTCGCATTGTTTCATAGACTATCACAATGTTGCACTATCACACCATCGCACTTTCATATTGTCACATTGTCACACTATTGCACTATCCACTATCACATTATCGCACTGTCGCACTGTTGCACTATCACACTGTCACACCGTAGCACTTTTACATTGTCGCACTATCACACTATCTCATTCTCCAATGTCACATTGTTGCACTATCACACTGTCTGACTTTCACACTATCGCATTGTCACACTTTCACATTGTCAAATTGTCACACCATCTCACTTTCACACTATCATACTATCACACCATCACACTGTCCCATTTTCACAATGTCACACTGTCACACTATCCACTGTCACATTGTTGCATTGTCACACTTTCACATTGTCGCACTATGTCACATTGTTGCACTATTTCATTGTCATATTGTCGCACTGTCGCACTATCCATTGTCACATTGTACCACTCCATTCCATTATTGACATCAATGACAACATATTCTCTCAACAAAATATCTCTTTTCCATTGATGGAAAATCTATTGTTGAGTTTCTCCCCCTGTTAGTGTGTTCCTTTGGCGTTTACTCCCTCTTGTTGTATGCTCCTCTTTGGTGCAACTCTAATTTTATTGATGTATGCTCCTCTTTGGCGCAACTCTATTTTTATCCCCTTTTGACATCAATGGAAAATGGAAATTCCCTATTGACTTCACATATCCTAAGAGTGTCTCTCCCTGAGGCTGGGTAGACTCAAACCTGTAGTGAAAGTTTATACATTTGAATGCGGAGTGTGAAGGACTCCCAACTTCTCTCTGAAGTAATCAAAAGAGTCCCTAGGTAATGGCTTGGTAAATATATCTACAATCTTATCTTTGAAAGAAACATATTCTAATTTAACCACTGAATCTTGAACCTGTTCTCTGAGAAAGTGATACTTGATGGGGATATGCTTAGTTTTAGAGTGTTGAACAAGATTTTTGGAGAGATTGATAGAACTTGCGTTGTCACACATGATAGAAAAAGGTTGTTCAAAAGGAAATTGAATATCCTTAAGATTGGTCTTTATCCATAACACTTGTGTACAACAAGATGTTGCAGCTATAGACTTTGCTTCAGCTGTAGAGAGAGAAACAAAAGTTTGTTTCTTGTTGATCCAAGGTACTAAACAATTCCCAAGGAAAAATGCACCTCCACTGGTTATTTTTCTATCATCAATATTGTCTGCCAAATCTACATCTCTATAATCTCTGAGAACAAGGTCTATAGTTTTGGATACCACATTCCATAATCACTAGTGCCTTGCAAATACCTAAATATTCTTTTTATAGCAAGAACATGAGTTTCCTTGGGATTTGACTGAAACCTTCCTACCAAACCAACAACTTGCATGATCTTAGGTCCTGAATTTGTGAGATAAATCAGACTGTCTATCATGGATCTATACATGGTTTGATATACCTCTGAAGCATCGTCATACTTGTTGAGTTTGCAACTAGTAGTCATAGGATTTCTTACTGGTGCACAGTTTTCCATTCCAAACTTCTTCAAAATTTCCTTGAGATTTACTTTAGGAAATAAAAATTCCTTTTTCAGATTGATGAATTTGTAAACCAAGAAAGAAAGAGATTTCTCCTAACATGGACATCACAAACTCTTGTTGCATTATCGCTGCAAAATTCTTACTCATCAACTCAATATTACTACCAAAAATAATTTCATCAACATATACCACAATGATTAACAGATCATTACCTTCAGCCCTGATGTATAGTTTACTTTCAACAGCTCCCTTTTTGAATCATTGCTAGTGCAAATACCTGTCTAATCTGTAATACCAAGCTCTTGGAGCCTATTTTATCCCATATAGAGTTTTCTTTAATCTGTAGATATAATATTTTTTGTCAGTTAGCAAAAATCCTTCTAGTTTCTCCACGTAAACTTCTTCCTCAAGGTCACAATTTAAAAATGTTGATTTGACGTCCATCTAATAAACTTTGAATTTTTTGTAGCATGCAAAATCCAAAAACATCTTGATGGCTTCAATTCTTGCAACAAGGGAAAAAATTTCTTCAAATTCCACTCCTTCAACTTGAGCATACCCTTTGCATACTAATATGGCCTTGTTTCTAACTATATGTCGATCTTCATTCAACTTTTTTCTTTAAACCCATTTAGTTCCAATTGCATTCTTGTCTTTTGGTCTTGGAACAAGATCCCATGTTTGATTTATATCTATTTGGTCTAATTCTTCATTCATGGCTTTGATCCAATGGTCATCCTGGCTTGCTTATAAAAACTTTTGGGGTTAAATCATGGACAATAGTGCAAAGTTTGTAGAGGTAGATGTATCTATAAGTTTTCTTCTAGTTTGTACACATGTCTCCTTATTTGCAAGAATTTGACTTTATGGATTATGTTTTTGAACATATCTTGATGGAGTATTTGGTTGTGATGTTTCCATTCTTTCCCATTCTTTTGAATCCTATGCTTCCTGATTCCCATTTATGTTGTCATTTTGTGTTTCATTGTTCATTGGTTCTTCATCCGAGTCAACATGATACTGGAGCCTCAATGACTGAAATGGTCCTTCAATTACCTTTACATCTATACTCTCAACTATCTTGTGGAGCCTTATGTTGCAGCATTTGTATCCTTTACTTCTGTAGGAGTATCCCAATAGGATACCTTCATCTAGTTTGGAAAAAAACTTTCCTAAGTTATCTTCATTTCTTTTAATGGAGCATATGCTTCCAAAGATTTTGAAGTGCTTTATTGATGTTGGTCTACCATGCCACAACTCATACGGTGTTTTATTACTGTTTACTCTTATGTGTGATTTGTTGAGGATGTTGACATCAGTTTGAACAAATTCTCCCCAAAATGTTTTGGGTACTTATGATTCATCAATCATGGCTCTAGCCATTTCTTGAACTGTTTTGTTCATCCTTTCCCCTACTCCATTCTACTAAGGGGTTCTGGAAATAGAAAATTGTCTCTTGATTCCATGTTTTTCACGGAAACTATTGAACTCATAAAATGTGAATTCTCCTCCTCTGTCGAACCTTAGGCAATTTATTTTTAAGTCCATTTCATTTTCTACTTGTGCCTTGAATATTTTAAATTTTTCAAAATCCTCAAATTTATGCCTCAACAATCCCACCCAAGTCATTCTAGTATAGTCGTCAATTAACAAAATGAAATATCTTTCACCTCTAGGGGATTGTGTACTACTACAGACACAAATATCTATGTGAATCAGCTCAAGAGGTTGAGTGGTGGAGTGTTATCTTTCCTTGAATTTAACTCTTAACTGTGTTCCAAACTGACATGACTTGCATATAGTATTCTCAGGTTTGGATATTTTAGGCATATCTCTTACAGCATATTTTCTTTTGATCTTAACAAGATGATAAAAACTAACATGACCTAGCCTTTTTTTCCAAATCCAACTTTCATTAGTTTTACCAATGCAACATTTTTATTTTCCTTCTTCTAAAACATACACATTCCCTGAAGTTTTGACTTCCTTTACAACAGTCTTCCCTGTATTTGCATCCATTACCTTACAACCTCTTGAATAAAAAAGAACATTGCGTCCTTGGTAACACATTTTACTTAGACTCAATAAGTTATGTTTTATACCATCAACACACAACACATTATGTTCTTTGGTATTTCCTTTTTTATCTTCATCTCAAACAATTGTTCATTTTCCTCTAATTCTAGCTGGAGCATTGTTTCCAAAAGTGACATTACCATATTTTTCTTCAGTTAATAGTTCAAACTTACTTTTATCTCCTATCATGTTCTTGGAGCATCCATTGTCAATGTACCATTTATTTTCTTGATTGTTGGCATATAGAGCTAGTCCACAATTTTCTTCATTTTTATTTTTCTTCCTCCAAACCTTGGTAAAGTCTTTTTTTTGTCTTTCTTAAAGATAGGCAACAAATTTCTTATGCATTTGCTTGCTTTGTGTCCAAAATTATTTCATATGTGGCACTCAATGTCATTCAGTAAAGGAGAGAGATAATTTTGAAACATAGCATTTTGATATTTGTTTAATCTTGTTCTTACATTTATGTTGTATCTAAAAAGTATACAACTTACAGCCTTATGTCCAAAATTTCCACAAGAGAAACGATATCCATAAAATAAATTTGGTTGCCTTGGAATAAAAAAATTACTTGTGGGAATCGCTCTTTGTATGTTAGCTTGATATAATATATAGACTCATGTTGTTTCCTTGCTTCATAATAGGGTTTATTCTGTTTGAACTACCTCTTATTTTCATATTTTTCATTGTTTGGATGATTCTTGTTTCCCTTGAGAGCATTTGCATAACTTGTATCCTTTCCACTGGTTGACTTATTGGTGCTTGATTCACCTTTGACAATTTTAAAAATTTCTTTATATCCCAGCCATGTCTTGTCATCTGGTGACCTTTAATTTCTCAAGATGTTGTCTAGATTTTCAAATCCATTTATGAATTTTATTTGAGTCTTTGATTTCTATAAATATTTTCTTAATACAACTATTTTAGCTTCTAGTTTGTCGCAGATATTTTCCTTTTCTTTATCTGATTTTCCAAAAAGAAAAATTTGTTCCATTGAATAGAGGAGGTTTGATTGAAGCAAGAAAAACATCTTGACTTCTCATATTCTCTATGCGATCTTCCTTCCAGTTGTTAGAATGTTACTGAAGGAACCTTGCTCTGATACCAATTGTTGAAACTCAAAGCAATACTCAGAGGGGGGGTGAATCAATATTGTATTAAATTTCTATATTTTTCTTTTCTTCCAACAATTTAAGTTATTAGTAGTGCACACTTAATGACAAGAACAGGTAGAAATCAAAACAACGTGCAGAAATAAAAACATTGCATAAATTAAATCAGCACACTTAATGACAAGCAAAATTGAAAAACATCACAGTGAACATAGTACACCAGTATTTTACATGGAAATCCAATCCAGGAGAAAACCACAAATATTATTTATTTATGTTATTCTGCAAGAACCAACTTACAACTCAACTCAACAGACACCCACCTGTCACAGATAATGAGGACACCAATCCTCTCAGGAACCATCCTGATACAAATGATGGGGACTCCAATCCTCTCAGGCACCAACCTAATACAAATGATGAGGAATCCAATCCTCTCAAGAACCAATGTGATACAAATTATGAGGACTCCAATCTGAGTTATAGTTCACCCTAGCACCACCCTTCCACCCTAGTTTCAGAAAAAA
>ML778776.1:387802-462147 GCA_009831015.1 Picea engelmannii | reverse complement strand
ACCTTCACTCAGAATTCCAGTTTAGATATCCTTGGTTACCTCAGACACATATAGATATTCAATATGCTCAAGTGTAATTCAAATGAGAGAGCCTTGCCTCTTATTTATACTCTCCAAGTAGCTTCCTTAAAAACATCTTCTAGATCACATGGCCCACTTTCCTTATTTTATGGTTGGGTCCACTTCTAATTTCTCCATTAAATTTATTATTGAAATAATTTATTTTGTATTCACTTTGAATTATAATACACTCGTCACTTCACTTTATTATTTACCTTTTTAAATATCTTAAACCACTTTGACTACTTTGACCTTTTGGGGCTTCTAGATGACATATGAGGGTCCTCCAACTTCGTAAGGTCATGACTCTCAAACCGTGAAGAGTTATGTGACGTTCTACATACCACCACAAATGGCATGACATGTACTATCCATATAGAATAGTATTATCTGAAAATATATCATAACTCATACCATTACCCATCAAACAAACTTGGGTCCATTACCCAAACCTGGGGTCTTCAACTTCTCATGGCCATAACTCTCTAACTATGAGGAATTATGTGACGTTCCACATACCACCAGAAATGACATGAAAAGAACTATCCATCTAGGATATTTTCCCTGACAAATTCACTTTCCTTCATCTCATTATTCCAAAATTAAGCGTGGGTTCTCTTACTCCACAAAGCGTCTTCCCGTGAGGGCTTTCACCATAAGGGGACCACTTTGGAGTTCATCCATATTTACTTCTTATCAACCATGAAAAAACAATAATGAGTCATATTTACATCAAACAATATTGGGTCCATTACATAAACCTTTGTTCTACGGGGATTTCTTCAAGGGTTGACATCAATGACAACCAACCTTAATCAACAATAATGATTAAATGTAATGGTTTATAAATTTTAGGGGTTATGGGTTATAAGGGTGGATTAGACATTATCATGGTTATGGGTGAGATGGTTTTTTATGAATATATGAGTTAGTTAGAGACTACATTGGTTAGTTATTAATGGTAATATTTTATTGGGATGATAAGGTTTATAAATGTTAGAGGCGATTATATTTATAGGGTTTAAGGTTTTATGTGTTATATATATGGGTTAGGGGTTATATATTTTATAAAATTTAATTGTTATATTTGTTAGGAATTAAGCGTGATGTGATTGATAAAAATTAGGAATTGTGTATTGAGGGTTTGAGATTATAAAGGTTTAATGTTTATATAAGATAGGATTAAGGGTGGTGGGTTTTTTTTTTCCGAAGAAAAAAAACGTAAATTTAATTATAAAAGATAAAATTTACATTTTGTAGAATACTTGCGATCATCATCATAAGTATTCATGCTCTCATAAAAGAGCCCAAAAATTTGAGGAGGGTTTCATAAGATATTTGAGCACTGGGTCCTTTACAGCTTCAAAAAAAGTGTTGGAATACTAAGAGAGGGGGTGAATTAGTATGAGCACTTTTAACCGCAGTATATAAACTTCAATTTAACCAATAGTATATAATTAATGTATCAATCAACAATTTATAATCAATGTATAATGCACACATAAACATAAGCAAAATCACATCGCATCAAATACACAATACAACAGAATTTACGTGGAAACCCAAATGGGAGAAAACCACGAAATGATTTCTTATATACCAAATATTACATTCATTGGAAGCACTAACTTATGAATTCTCTAGATGCAAATAGAAGGAGGCTATGACCCTCTATTTACATGCTCCAACCTGAAGGAAGCTACAACTCCCTGAATTCTCTGGCTACAACCTAAAGAAAGCTCCAACTCCCTTTATTCTCCAGCACTAAACAGAGGGAGGCTACAACCCCCTTTCCTTGTCCCATCCTACTGCCCTAAAATATAAGTGTAGACCAACTTACCATAAGGAATCTACAACTCCTTGATTCTTAGTCTCCAACCTAAAGAAATCTCCAACTCCCTTTATTCTCCAACACTAAACAGAGGGAGGCTACAACCCCCTTTCCTTGTCCCATCCTACTGCCCTGAAATATAAGTCTAGACCAACTGTCACTACCACAATCACAGCCACTGTCTCTGTCACTTCCACTGCCACTGCCATTGTCTCTATCACTGATCAACTTGTCACTGTCACTGTCACATCAACCTGTAGATGTCACAGTATCATCAACCTACTATATTGAAAAATGTACCATACCATGCATCAACTGTGTACCAACAAATGTAGTATAACATGCACCAATCATGTAGATACCACAGTATCATATATATCATGTACTAGATCATCAACCACATTTAAAACCAATTCCATATACCATAACATCAATCTTGTATAGACATGTACGATATCAACAATGAAGTGCCTTAAAGAACCCAAACATATGCCTCATCCATATGCCACCATACATCAAGTGTATACCATAACCATACATCCACATCTCAAGCTAAACCATAAAAGTCATATCATAACCAGATATAAGAATATACCTCTACCAACCATTTAGCCAAGTTATTCCTCAATCATGTTCCAAACCAAACATATATCAAGCATGTATCATACCATAACCAAGTACATCAAGAACGTAAGCATACTAGTACCTTTGTAGCTGACCCGATACACAATAGATATTACATATAGGATTACCTTTGACTTCACGGACCTGGTACTGGAATTACCCCCAAATTTTTCTTCTCCTCATGGGACAAAGACATCATATCACGCGAGGCCTCGCGTGACAAGCCCTAAGAAACCTGTGGGGATGCCTCACAGAACACCAGTGGTCTGACGTGCGAGGGTCAACCAAAATAGGGTTTACTCAAATCTTATCGCTCTCCTATGTAACCCAGAAACTCCCTCAATTCTCACTTTGTTGCCACCTCAGAAATTATCATCACAAACAAGCCAAAAGATCACTTTCTCACAAGACAGATATTCAATGAAAGTGTGTGTGAATTTCCTTGTGAATGACTCCTTGAGGTGTATTTATTCTTTTTTATGTAACCTCTCTCCTTGAACTTAGGGGATTCTATAATTTCTTGTTACAACCACTTTACCCTTCCATTAAGGACTTGTAACCAACTAGGGGCTTCTTGACCATTCTTCGGGGATTCTAACTTCACAAGGCCATACCTCCTCAACTGTGAGGAACTACATGGTGTACCACATATCACAGAAAATGGAATGACAAGGAATATCCATCCATGACTGAGTTACCTTCATTCAAACCATCCTTTGTGACCTTTTTCCTCGATCAAATATGGGTTCCATAACCATGTGTTTGGGGCTACCAGACTTCTTCAAGGGTTTACATCAATGAAAACCAATCTTTCAACAATATCCCCCTTTGGAATTGATGGAAACACTGATGGCATGGTAACACTCGTGCTTCTTCGCATGCTCCCCTTATGAACATTTATTTTGAACATCGCTCCCCATGTGACCATTGCTCCCCCTGCCTTCATGCATCTCATATTTATCTCTATTTCCATGCATTTTTTCTCACTCCTCCTTTGAAATCAATGGAAAAGGGTAATTATCCTTTGTTTCCATGCCTTTGTTCTCTCTCTCTCCATGTTTGCAGGCCTCTTCTTTCTCTTTATGATGCTTCCTCGTGTAAAAACTATAATGTATATAAAAAGAATAAAAGGGATTATTTACTTGTATTCTTCAAGTATTTTGCATATATCCCCCTATCTTGTTGTGTCTTATGTTGTGTGGATCACTTAGGAGCAGAAACTACTCCAATTTTGTAATGAAGATACTCGAAGGTCTCCCTCAGAAGGGGTTTGGTGAAGATATCTGCAATTGTCTCTTTTATCCCAATGTACTCTAGATTGATGTTCTTCCCTATAACTTGTTCCCATACAAAGTGAAACTTGATTGGAATATGCTTCATCTTGGAATGCATCACTAGATTCTTAGAGATATTGATAGCAATCATGTTTTCACATAGTATTGAAATGGGCTCATCATACTTCACTTCTATATCCTGCAAAGTTTGTTTCATCTAGATAACTTGAGTGGAACATGTTGTCGCTGCAATAAACTATGCTTCTAATGTGGACAAAGATACTGATGATTGTTTCTTTCTCAACCATGATACCAGACAATCAAGTAGGTAGAAAGTTGCTCCACTTGTGCTTCTTCTATCGTCAATATATCCTTCCCAATATGCATTTGTGTAAGCTACCAAATATAAATCATTCCCTTTTGGATACCATAACCCAAACTATTATGTTCCTTTGATCTATCTGAATATACTCTTTACTTCCATAACATGTGTTTCCTTTGGTGTTGCTTGAAACCTTGCAACCTGTCCAACTTCCTACATCACATCCGGTCTAGAAAATGTCACATAGAGTAAGTTTCCAATCATTGATCTATAGAGTCTCTGATTTTCATCCTTAAAATCATCATCCTAACTTGCAATTGGTCTACATAGGAGTACTCACGGGTTTGCAATATTCCATTCCAAACTCCTTTAGAATTTATATGATATACTTGGTCTAAGAGATGAAGACACATTTATCACTCTGACATATCTGTAATCTCAAAAATAAAGTCAACTCGCCAAGCAAATACATTTTGAACTCATTATGCATGTCTTTGGAAAACTTTTGACTCATCATGTCATCACCACTTCCAAAGATAATGTCATCTACATAAACTTCAATTATCAATATATTGTCTCAATCCACTTTTATGCAGATATTGTTGTCTGCATTTCCCTTCATGATTTCTTGTCATTGAATGCACCTGTCCAAACTTTAATACCATGCTCTGAGGTCCTACTTAAGTCCATACAGTGCTTTCTTCAACCTGCACACATAGTTTTTCTTCTTTGATAGTAGAAATCCTTTTGTTTGTTTGATGTATACTTCTTATTCTAATTCTCCATTCAGAAAGGATGTTTTAGCATCCATTTGATATACCTTGACTCTTTTGGAACAAGCATAGGCTAAGATCAATATGATTGCTTCCATCCTAGAAACTGGGGTAAAGGTTTCTTCAAAATCTATGTCTTGAACCTAAGTATATCCTTTGCATACTAATATTTCTTTGTTCCTAGTTACATGTCCATATTCATTTAGTTTGTTTCTGAATACCCACTTTATGTTGATCACATTCTTCTTCTTCGACCTTGGAACTAGTTCCAATGTATCATTCTTCTCTATCTGATCCAACTATTCATCGATATCTTTGATCCAATATTCATCTTTGCTAGCTTCTTCAAAACTGCTTGATTCAACTGTGGATACCAATGCTAGGTGTTGTTGTTCTGGTGAAACGTATCTGTTCGGGTTTCAAATCTTGCATCTTTATTCTTGTTATAGTGCAATTTGTAGGTTGGGAAAATCCCTACCCAACCACGAAATAAGTGCTACAACTTGGGAATCCTACACCCAATGTCACCTCAATGTAGGTCATGCACTTCAAAGGTGACTAGGTAACTCTAGGGAGGCGATCCTGGTGACCCTAGGGATATTGAGATGGAGATGGAGGGAAGTGGAAATGAATCCCCTAAAGGTCAAGTATAAATGGAATGAAAAGTAGGGAGATATTCCTTGCAATTCAAGTAATTGTTTCCCCACATGTATAGTACTTCTCTGGATGATTTTACCTTCCCGAGACACAAGAAAACACACTTTGCAATGATGGATGTTAGTTGGATCAGAAAGTTAAGATTGTTGTCCCTAATTTGCAACAATATATAACAATATATATTGTTGAAATATTGTAACTGTGAAGTATATTCTAATTATAATTGAGTTATTATTAAACAGATCAATCCCCTTTTGTGGATTGATCATGTTGAGAATTATGTATGACCAAATCCCCTATTGTGGATTGGTCAAACCATGATTATATGATGTTAATTGAGAAGTTGTCCCCTAGGGATAATTAAAGTGGTTTTGACCACTAGTTGAAGAATTCATCCCTACTTGGTGAAAATACACAACCCTAGTTCTCCTCGGCTAGTATAAATAAGAGAGGCTAGCGCTTCATTCACTCACTCGCTCAAGTCACTCATCTAGTGCACACGTATTGGAGATAGATGCAGTTGCCAGAAGAAGGAGAGAGAGGCACATTGCTCAATCTTGGATATTCTCTAGCGTTTGGTCTGTTATCTTGGCATTGTATTAGAAATCTATATTAAGGAAATTTTTGTTGGGTTTTCTCCCCCATGAGGGTTTCCCAGGATAAAAATTTGTGTAACTTGTGATTGTGTGTCTCTCAATGATCATGTTTATGCTATTATTGTCTAGTAAATTGAAAATAAATTAATAGTAGCTCTAAATTTAACATGGTATCATAGCTTGACTTAATAGAGCACATTTCAATAGGTAACAAAAAACGTCACTATTGTTGTACATGAAAATTAGGGCTTTTGTTGGAAGGGAATTTCAGCCTAAAAACCATCTAGGGAAGTGCACCCTAGCCTAGAGAACTCATTGGAAACTTGAGCGCACCTTTTCAATGGCCAGAGCCTCCAGAAAGCGAAACCCTAGTTTTCATTGGTACTAGAAAACCACAGAACCAGAACCAATACTAGAAGTACCAGTCTAGATTTGTGAAGGCTCGGTTTCAAGGGGTAAAATTTGGATTTTCTGAAAACAATCTACACCAACCTACTCGCTTCAGGCCAACACACCTCTTGGTAAGTTCATATTCAATTTCTGAGTACTTTCAATTTTTGGTCACTTTCCCACTTCCAGGTCAAGATGTCTGCAAGCACCAAGATTGTTGACAAGTTAGAAGGTGTGGAAAACTTCCATGCATAGAAGTACAGGATTGCACTCATTATTCAAGATAATGACCTTGCAAATTTCATAAATAAAAATGTACCAGAACACGCAGAAGATGCAGCTAAAGCAAAGTAAAGGAAGGATATGGTTAGGGCCAACAGAATCATTGCAGACTCTATTAAAGATCACTCGATCCCTCAACTGGCTTCCAATAACACTCCAAAAGTGATGTTTGATGCTCTAACCAGAATGTAAGAAGGAAAGAACATTAACCAGAAGATGAAATTGAGAACCCAAATCAAGAATACAAAGATGCATAAAGGAGAAACAGTTCATGACTATTTCTCTAGAATTTCTCAATTCAAGGAAAAACTAGAAGGAATTAGAGACAACGTAGATGAATATGAGCTCATAGTGACGGCTCTTAATGGTCTCTCAAGACCTTGGTATGCCTTCATCCAAACTATATGTGCAAGAAAGGAGAAACTCCAATTTGACAGTCTTTGGGAAGAATGTGTTCAATAAGAAGCAAGAGTAGCTAACCGAGAAGCAATACTATTAAGGGATGAAGATCCAACCCTAACTGCTCATTCTAAATGAGGAAGGAAAAGGTCTCATTTCCAAAAGGAGACTCACGACCATAACGAATATCAATCCCCAAAGAGATTCACCCATTTCCATAAAGAATCTCACCCTCCAAGGAGATTCCGGAAGTTTCAGAAAGGTCAAAGAAGAGAAAAATATTTCTCCTCTTATCAATGTTATCATTGTGATAATATGGGACATATTGCTAATAATTTTCCAGCCAGAAGAGAACAATACAAGAAGAGAAATAACAAAATACATCATTCACATGCAGTTGAAGAAGATGATCCACCCACAAAGATGATTAAAGAAAATATTGAAGACTATGTTTTATTCTCTGCCCTCTCAAGATCTGTGTCACCTGGAGAGAATAATTGGCTCATAGATAGTGGTGCCTCTAAGAAAATGATAGGACAGAGAGACATTCTCTCTAGCCTTACAGAAAAGAACTTTCCCCAGAAATTTACACTCAGAGATGATTACCAATTCTCTATTAAAGGAGTGGGAGAATCCACCTACAAACCTAATTCAAGGACCCCGATGAAAATGAAGGATGTACTCTGTGTACTAGGTTTGACAAAGAATTTTCTTTCTATCTCAGCTTTAGATAAGAAAGGTTTCAGGGTTTCATTCATAGATGTTGAAGTTCTTATGTGGTCTAAAGGAAAAACCATAGAAGATGCAATTGCTATTGGAACATAATAAGGTGGCCAGCATAAATTAAAAGGTCACTCAGATTCATCCTTGAATCACTCCACTGAGGGTCCATGTGACTTTGGAATACAAGACTATCTCACATCAACTACAAATCCTTACCATATGTAATAAAGGTAGTGACAGGTCTACCATAATTCAAGGTTGTTCATGAAGGTGTGTGCAATGTATGTGCATAAGGAAAGAACATAAAGAATCCTTTCCTGAAGAGAGACATTAAAGCAGAAGGAATCTTGGAGCTCATCCACTCAGATGTATCTGGCCCAATTCCATCAACCTCTCTTAGTGGTATGTATAATGTGTCATTTATTGATGATTATTCTCGCAAGACTTGGGTTTACTTCTTGAAATCAAAAGATGAAATGTTTCGAAAATTCAAGGAATTCAAAGCCTTGATAGAGAATCTCTCTGAAAGAAAAATTAAGATACTTGGGTTAGATAATGGAGGAGAATACACCTCAAAAGAATTTGTAATATTTTGCAGAGATGTTGGTATTAAGTGGGATCTCATGACTCCCTACAATCCTCAACAAAATGGTGTAGTAAAAAGAAAGAATAGAACTATAATGCAAGCAGTGAAGACTATGATCTACGATCAATATCTTCTAATGCACTTATGGGATGAATTAGCAAGAACAACAGTGTATGTCCAAAACAGACTATCCCATCGTGCACTTGGATTCAAAACCCTCGAAGAAATGTTCTCCGTAAAGAAGCCAGAAGTAAGCCATCTCAATATATTTGGTTGTCCAATGTTTGTACACATTCTAAAAGAAAGGAGAACTAAGTTGGACCCTTCAGGAAAGAAGGTAATAATTGTTGGATATTGTGAGGTCTCTAAGGCCTTCAGAATTTACATACCAGGTTACCATCATATTGATATCAACGGAGATTTAACCTTTGATGAACATGCAGCACTCAAGAAATCAAGGAGATGCCATATTGAAGAAGTATATGAAGAAGAGCCTGTATCTCCCAGAGTTGCAGAACCAGTGAGGGAAGTTACAAATACCCTTGATGATGAGATTCCATAAGATCATGATATGAAATAATATCAAGAACCTCCCCAAATGACGATCTCTCACAAGAGAAATCCAGCTTGGGCAAGGGAAATTATTCAAGATGGAGAGAAGTATGGTGCCTTAGAAGGAACCATGAGACAAATCAAGAAACCTAAGCCATTCTCCAGTTACATGGATTTGATGTGTGATCTCATAGAAAAGGAGCCTACTTTCTTTGAAGAAGCCATTCAGAAGAAAGAATGGGAAGATACCATGACAGAAGAATACCAATCCATTATAAATAATTATGTATCGGAAATAGTTCCCAAACTAAAGAACAAAGATGTGGTATCTTCCAAATGGTTATACAAGATAAAACATGTTGCAGATGGAAGTATTGAAAAACATAAAGCAAGGTTTGTAGCTCATAGTTTTTCTCAAAAGGAAGGCATTGATTATGAATAAACATTTTCTCCTGTAGCCAGATACAGTTCTATCAGAACCATCATAGCTATCGCAGCCAAAATGAAGTGGAAGTTACACCAAATGGATGTGAAAACAACCTTCTTAAATGGTGTTATTGAAGAAGAAGTGTTTATAGAACAACCTCAAGGGTTTGAATTTGAAGATAGAAACACTCATGTCTTCATGTTGAAGAAGGATCTGTACATGTTGAAGCAAGCTCCTAGAGCTTGGTATGGAAAAATTGACAGTTTTCTGACAAACTTGGGCTTTACCAAAATTAAAGTCGATTCTAACCTTTACTTCAAGGTTATGAATGATGAGTCATTTATATTGTTGTTGAATGTGGATGACTTGTTCTTAATTGGAGAAGAGTATCTCATCATTGATTGTAAGAAGAAGCTCATTGTAGAATTTGAGATGAAATACCTATGCCTTATGCACTATTTCTTAGATCTTGAAGTTTGGCAGAGCCCAGAGAGATTCTTCCTTAACCAAGGGAAGTATGCAGTTGAAATATTGAAGAGGTTTTATATGTTGGATTGTAAATCCATGAATAGACCAATGGAAACAATGTTGAAGCTCCTGGTTGATACGTCAAAATTGGTTGATGTTATGTTGTACAGACAGATCATTGGATCATTGATGTATCTGAGGAATACCAGGCCATATATTTTTTTTTTTTCTGTGAACACCTTGATTCAGTACCTGGTAGAACCCAGACGTCTTCACCTTGTTGCTGCAAAACATGTGAAGATATAACTGAAGGGTACGTTGGACTTTGGTCTCTATTATAATGGAGATCATGACTTCAGATTGGTTGGTTATACTGATTCAGATTGGGTTGGAAGCGTTTCTGATAGAAAGATCACTTCAAGATGTTGTTTCATTCTGGGTTCATCCATGACTTCATGGTCGAGCAAGAAGCAATCCAATATTTCTCTCAGCACGACAGAAGCATAATACATTGCAGCATGTTCCGCCAGTTGTGAAGCCATATAGATTTGGAGTTGTTGACAGGTTTATTCGATATGGATATGGAAGCCACCTTGATTCCATGTGATAACCATAGTTTCATAAAGATGATGGAGAACCATGTGTTCCATGACAAGTTGAAGAACATAGAAATCTGGTATCACTACATTCGTGATATGGTGCAGAGGGGAGTTGTAAAGCTCCAATATGTTGGCATAGATGAGAAGGTTGCAGATGTGTTGACTAAGCCTATGTCTCTTGTAAAGTTTGAATACTTTCAACACAATATTGGTATAGTCTGAAGGACCTCCCTCGAAAGGGAAAGTGATGTTGATGATACTATGGTATCCTGACCAACAACGGGTAGCTCAGTTCAGATTTTATATCCTAGGGGACTGATCATCCCTAGAAAGATCTTGAAGGTCCAGTAAGGATGGTCTGTCAGAGTACCTATGCATGTATATGCCAGTTTTGGTCAGTAGTGGTAGCTCCGTTAGGATTTTATATCCTATGGAATCTTATGATTCCTAGGAATATCCCTAGGGACTGTCAGAGTACCATAAAATGTTGTTGTTACACCTTCCTCATTCTATTTCTATAAGATGATGATGATGTTATCTCAACCTCGTGTTGATGATGTTGTTGTTCCAGCCTCATGTTGATGATGATGTTGTTTCTCCAGCCTCATGCTTTTGATGTTGTTGTTTCTCTAGCCTCGTGGTGTTGATGATGTTGTTTTATCATCCTAGTGTTGTTGATGTTGTTGTTATAGTTTTATACTAACTAATGTTGATGTTTTAGATTCCAGCTCCATGTTTTGAATGATGATGATGATGATATTCCAGCTCCATGTTGTGAATGATGATGATATTGACTTTGAGAAAAACTTCCAATGATTTATATATATGCATGTCAATGTTCCAGATGTTGATGGTGTTTCTTCCCTCTCTCTCTCCTGATGATGTTGTAGAATACCCTTCTTGTTAAGGGGGAGTGTTGAAATATAGTAACTGTGAAGTACATTCTAATTATAATTGAGTTATTATTAAACAGATCAATCCCATTTTTTGGATTGATCATGTTGGGACTTATGTATGACCAAATCCCCTATTGTGGATTGGTCAAACCATGATTATATGATGCTAATTGAGAAATTGTCCACTAGGGCTAATTAAACTGGTTTTGACCATCAATTGAAGAAGTCAACCCTAGTTGGTGAAAATACACAACCCTAGCACTCCTCGGCTAGTATAAATAAGAGAGCCTAGCACCTCATTCACTCACTCACTCAAGTCACTCATTTAGTGCACAAGTATTGGAGATAGTTGTAGTCCAGAAGAAGGAGAGAGAGGTGCATTGCTCAGTCTTGGATATTCTCTAGTGTTTGGTATTTTATCTTGGCATTGTATTGGCAATCTGTATTAAGGAAGTTTTTGTTGGGTTTTCTCCCCCATGAGGGTTTCCCGGGATAAAATGTTGTGTACCTTGTGATTGTATTTCTCTCAGTGATACTGCTTATGCTATTATTGTCTAGTAAATTGAAAAGAACTTAATAGCAGATTTTAATTTAACATATATCAACAAGTAATTGGTACTATAAGCTGCTTAATAAGTGCTAGAGATCAAGTATAAATTGCAAGAGAGAGACTAGATAAACTCTAGATTAAAATACAATATTATAGCACAAAAGATAAGGTTGTTGTAAACACTTTTCTGCAGAAAATTATATCAGCCTTATGGATGTAACATTCAATGTATTACAACAAGAAAATAAGCCACTGAATGATCCAGGTGGATCATCTCAAAATTAGATAGAGTTAAAGTATTCAAAATGCAAAGTAAAGATTACAAAGTGTAAGATTTCATCAGCAGCTTTTCGGTGACGTTCGTTTCAGGAAAAACGGCCTCCAGATGACAAATATATCAGCAGTTGAAGTTTTGTCAAAGATGGTGGAAAAATGGTTAGAAATGGTTAAAAAAATGTAATTTGGGGGCTATGGGAATTGAACCCAAGACCTTAGGATAAGGCCACCATGACCCCATGGTTGGGAAAAAGGGGGGTGGTCAAGTGCTTATCCCTCAACCTTTCCAACACCGAGGCCCCCTTGGTATGTAAATGTTATTAAACCATGCCATATAACCAAAGTCCATATAATATAACCATTAAATCAACCATATGTTATAAACGTGCCAGATATCCAAACCATAAGCGCCAAACCATATAATACATGCCATATTATAAACCATATAAAATATATATAACATATGTTAAACCAAATCGCGCCAAGCCAATCACATATGCGTGGGAGGAGAAGCCCGCGGGTTTGACCCAGGGACTTCCACCCCCTAACCACCATAGATGGTTTGCTTACATATTTATGTCCTTATGTGCTTGATGGATGTTCTTTAATTTTTCATTACAAATGTGGTTAACAGTTAAAAATTCACATGCAAATAATGGATAAAAGATCTTGAATTTTAGATCAAGTTAAATTTCAGATCAAGTTGGTATCAGAGCGAGGTTAACCATTTCTTTGTGAGTTGATGTTAACAATATCTAGGCTTCAGCATGGTGAAGGAGAACTTGAAGAGTTTGATCTAGAGATTGGTTCAAGAAGAGGAAGGATGTCTTCACCAAAAGGAGAAGAAGCAACTTCTTCTATCCCTTCTGAAGGGAAATTTTTGAAAGCTTTCATGAGAATGCAAATGATGGTAGAGGAGCTCTATCAGGATCGAAAGAAAGGTGAACAAGGTGGACCATCTCATACAGAAGATAAAAAAAGAAGGAGGTTGTGAGGAACCCCCTAAAACCCCACCAACTTCTCCATCTCTTCTTGATGGTTCTATTCCTTCTCCATTTGAAAAGAAAAAAACAAAAGTTGATCTTAATATGCCTCATTTAAATCTTGATATTAAGTTTGAATTACCTATGTATAATGGAGAGCTTAATGCTGAAAAATTGGACAATTGGATTCGTCAAATTGAAGTTTATTGTAGGATTCAAAAGTTTACTGAAGATGCTATTAAAAATCAGTTGGATTCTCTCCGACTTGGAGGGACAGCTCTCATTTGGTGGGAGAGGAGATCTCAAGAGGATCTTGCCACAAAAGGAAAAATCGTTTCCTCTTGGTATGAGTTCATTTCAGCACTTAAAAATCAATTTTATCCATTAGGGTATATGCAGCAAGCTATGATGGATTGGCAGAATTTGAGGCAAAGTAAGGGACAAAGTGTGCAAGAATACACACAAGAATTTCGAAAAAGAGCATTGGTACTTTGTATACCTCTCTACACTCAGGAAAATCTTCTCAAATATATAGGAGGATTGCATAGTTATTTACGTCATATGATATTGATGTTTAATCCGACTAACCTTGATGAGGTATGTGTTCAAGAAACTCACATTGAGTCAAAAGGGAAGAGTGTTCATGATGTTTCTTCAGCTGAATCCGTCCAGGCAAAAGAAGGCAAGGAAAAGTGGAAAGTTAAACATGCATCTACAATGAAGAAGGGTGATGAGAGACCTACATGATCGCATTGTCAAAAGCAAGGGCATGAAGAGGAAAAGTGTTGGAAGCTACATCTTGAAATGAAACCGAAGTGGTTTAAGGATCGGAAGGGGAAGCAAACAACCATGGTTATCGTTGAGGACCTTGGATCAGATTCTGAGGACGAAACAAAGGTAACAATCGTAGGTGTGAAAGGTAAATCTATTGTTGATAATGATTCTAAAAATGGTTCTTCATGTGCTTCTACTTATAAAGATGATAACAATTCTAAGGATAGAAAGAGGAATGCATTGTTTCATATAAGAGTGATTACAAAACAAACAAAGGTCAATACACTCATAGATAGTGGATCTCAAGCTAATCTTATTTCAGAAGAAGTAGTTAAGCAATTGGGATTAACAACAAAACCACACAAGAAACCTTATCCATTATGTTGGGTATGCAAAGATAAAATATTACAAGTAACACAACAATGTAATCTAAAGTTTGCAATTACATCTAAGTTTGTAGATGAGGTTGAATTTGATGTGGTCCCACTAGATATCTGTGGAATTGTGTTGGGTAGTCCGTATTTATATGATCAAAAAGCAATCTTCTATCGAGAACATAATCAGTATCACTTGTTTAAAGAAGGAATTGAGTACATAGTGCATTCACATTCATTCAAAAATGACAAATCATTGGGCACTACACAACAATCAAAAAGGGTTGTTAATGCAAGTCGGAATTTGGCACTTATGTCTATACAATGTAAGGAAGAAAAGAATCCTAAGCATGAAGCGGAAGTGTCATTTCACTACAATGCACCTGTTTTTGGTTGATAGTGTTTCTATGGTTAAAAGTCAGCATAGTTCGGGTACAATCTCTTTCACATGTTCAATGTTCATATTCAGCTTATTACTCATTAGCAGTATGTGGTTGGGTCCAACAATGTTGAATGAAGATGTGATTAAGAATGTGATTAATGTACTTAACAATGTCAGTGCAGTGTTGATTATTGTAGTGTTGATTCAGATGTACAGGTTCCGGGAAGAATGGATAGGTGATACAGGACAAGTGAGACAAACATGTCCTCACTTATTTTCTGAATGATTTCATACTTTTTGTGGCCAAAACGTTTTCCAGTGGGAAGGTTTGATCCAGGTGGATCATCTCAAAATTCGATAGAGTTAAAGTATTCAAAATGAAAAGTAAAGCTTACAAATTGGAAGAGTTCATCAGTAGCTTTCCAGTGACATTCATTTCGGGAAAACGGCCTCCAAATGACAAAGATATCAGCAGTTGAAGTTTCATCAAAGATGGTGGGAAAATGGTTAGAAATGGTTTAAAAAATGTAATTTGGGGGCTATGGGAATTGAACACAAGACCTTAGGTTAAGGCCACCATGACCCCATGGTTGGGAAAAAAGGGGGTGGTCAAGGGCTTAGCCCTCAACCTTGCCAACACCAAGGCCCCCTTGGTATGTAAATGTTATTAAACCATGCCATATAACCAAAGTCCATATAATATAACCATTAAATCAACCATATTTTATAAACGTTCCATATATCCAAACCATAAGTGCCAAACCATATAATACATTCCATATTATAAACCATATAAAATATATATAACATATGTTAAACCAAATATCATATGTTAAACCAAATCGCGCCAAGCCAATCGCATATGTGTGGGAGGAGAAGCCCACGGGTTTGACCCCGGGACTTCCACCCCCTAACCACCACATCTACCAATGCACCACCGCCATGAGACGTGGCAAGAGGTGGCAGATTAACCTTAAAAATTGTCGATATTGGTGGGATTTGGGTAGGTGCGTGGCCTATAGTCACACCCCCTTTTTGTTTTTTTTTCTCATTATTTAAATGAGCAACAGGCAAGGATCGCGAGGGGGGAGTTTTGATGTAGGCAGAGACTGGCATGCAGCCCGAGGTGGTTCTGCATAGTGACCGAGGTGGATTTTCATGCAGATCAAGGTGGCTCTAGACTTGCACGCATCTCGAGGCCGTACAGACGGTACAGATTAGAGGCAGATTTTGGGAATTGTGCCAGAAAGGGCATTTGGAGTCCAGTTCTGAAATATATCGAGTTTATACTCAAAATTCTCGGTTTTTCACAAGGATTCCAGATCCAGCTTCAGTTTTTGCATTCAAGCATCTAGACAGAAAAGTGCTCACAGAATCTTCAAGATACACAGAAAGGTATCCATGTTCATACTTAAAAGTCTCAGAATTTCATCTTGCAGTTGTTGTTGAAGTCTGTTACTGTATATGACAGACAAAATTCAGAAGTCACTTTGTAATCATTTGAATACTTAATCTATCGGCCTTCCCATTTGAAAGTGGCCCGGAGACGTAGCTAGGGGGTCTTGTGAACTCCATTACCAATTATTGTTCATAGATGGTTTGCTTACATATTTATGTGTTTATGTGCTTGATGAATGTTCTTTAATTTTTCATTACAAAGGTGGTTAACAGTTAAAAATTCACATGCAAATAATGGATAAAAGATCTTGAATTTTAGATCAAGTTAAATTTCAGATCACTGAAATCCCCTCAAACTTTGCCAAAAAATGCACTAGACCAAGGAGAGTAAGTGTGAAAACTTTGAGAAAAATCCAATGGTTGATAATAGAGTTATTAAAGAAATTAAGTTAGGGTTTAGACATCCCTAATGGTTGAATATGTAATTCTATAACAGAAGCAAGAAGTGGTGGGAGAGAGAGGATGCCTTTAAATCTCCAAGGCGATGATTTTATATCTCCAATGTAAAAGAGTATTACTAGTGCCTTTACTATTGGGTTAATGGAGTCAATTGGAGCTTAGAGAAGCTACCTCCTTAGGGATGTAATCCCTTTTACTTCCCAAGGCAGGTTCCTCTAGGATAGGTTTAGGGTAAGAGGGTGTATGCCCTTATACTTCTCTTAGAAAGCCCTTATAAAATCAATGATATGAAGCAAATAAAATGATGAAGGCTATGGCAGGGGTGTATGCCCTTATACTTCCCACCTATATCCTAGCATAACAATACTTGAACTTTAAAAATGATAGCAAGAGAGTAAAAACCATACCAAGATCAAGAGAAATGATAAGACAATCCACCATAAGAGCTATAAAAGCATCATCCAAGGCTAGCTCTAGACTTCCATCAACCATTCACCAATATATATCCATAAAAAAGTGCACAAGAGATGAAAAGAGCCAAGAGGGATGAAAATTTCAGACCAAGTCCTCTCACAAGAGGGAGAGTTGTGTTTAAAATGAGATCTTATGAACTCTATTTATATTAAATGTAGCTACAATAGTTTGTCCACAAAATAAGGAGTAAATCACAATATTAGGGGTCAACAACCCTAATTTTTCCTCCTTAACAAAGTGATATTAAACAATTCACTTAAAATTTCACTTTTTGCACAATTTAAACTCTAATTTAGGAGGACGTCACCCCTTTAGGGAACATTTTTCCACTTTGAGGAAGTCGTTGGTGTTGGAGAAGCATGGATGGGCCTCCAAAGGCCATGTTTCAAGCATATAGGCACTCATATAATAGTGAAGACCCTTATCCTCCTCAAATATTGATGCAGGAGCATCGCCAGCACATCAAGCGAGCCAGCGCAGAAGCGGAAGACAGCTGGATAAGCCAGCGCAAATTTTGAAATTGCCTTGGAAATTGTTGCACAGATCTTAAATGACCCATTTAAGAGATGGCGCACCTGTATATTGTATTGGACCTTGAGCGGATAGCTCTCGTCCTTAGTAAATAGGAGGCATTTAATCTAGTTAATGCTGGTAGATAGGAATTTAATTTATATTTGACAGTTTTAGAACGCAGGAGGGAAAATGGATATAGACACCCTCATTGTACCATTGTAACAGGAGGGAAGCATTCAGGAGAAGAGAAGAGAAAGCAGAGAATAGTGTATGAATAACACCCATGTACAGGCATTTGAATTAATAGAATAAAGTTTTGATTCAAATTCATGGTTTTGTGTTGTTTTCTCTGTGTATATTGTTGATGTGCTCATGAATGTTTGCTTCTTGTCATACATTTTCTTTTATATGTTGTGTATGTGATTTCATGTTTCAACCTGAAGTCTGAAGGGGAGATGGAATGAGTTTCAATTGTTTCTCTATCTGAGCCAGGATATTTCCTGCAAGGTGTGCAGTCGAGACTATCCGCAAGGAGTGCGTTGATGTAGGCTCAGGTAGTTTAACTCTTGTTCTTATTCACTCAGAAGTGAAAGTGGGTTGTTGAAGCCATGCAAGGAGTGCACAGGATGAAGAGGAAGTCTCAGCCGTGAATCTGAGAAGGAAGTTTTGGAGGATTTTTGCTGCAGGCATGCACAGAGTCAAAGAAGGTCGAACACTTGAAGTGTTTGCAGGGTTTCCGCAAGGAGTGTGCGCAAAGAGATCTCTTTTCTAAGAGACCAAGAAGCTATGAAGAAATCTCAGGAGGAAGAGAGGCCTTTAGAATTATCGAAAGGTTGCACAGGAGATTTTCGTGCCAAGAAATCCCCAAGGGGAAAGAAATCGACGGTCAGGATCTTACGGAAGAGATCAACAAAACCCGTCAGTCGTTGGATCCCGCGGAGGTACGAGGAGGTTACGACCACACCAGAGCCAAATCTCGAGAGGTTGTTGAGTGTTGGATCAGCAAGTGATTTCCCGTCAGTCGTTAGACCTCGAGGAGTTACGCAGGGGTTAAGCCCTAGTGTGCAGAGGAGAAGTCTCAGACAAGTCATCGGAATATTGGATTCATTGGGATTTTGCTAAGCAAGAGAATCAAGACCTTGGGAGTCTCGAAATACTGATGGAATCATAGCCATGGATCTTGGATAGGACACATGTCAGAATTCCGAAGCGAGTCGGGGTTCGGCATTTCGGGGTTTTTGAAGACAAGGGAATTGTTGCATCAGGAATCACGATTTCGCGATATCCGATAGAGAGATGAGGAAGTGGCGACGTGGAGGAGGAATCTCTCATGTGCATTAGGGATCGGATTCTCGGTAACGAGAAAATCACTACAGGAGAAGTCACGAAACTCCAAACTGCGACGACCACACAATCACTACATTGGAAGTGGAGAACAGGTGTCACCCCATATCGGGGTTCGGGACTTGGAAGGGTCTGTGAACAAGTGCAACGAGAATCATGATATCGCGATACGTGATTTCTCGATCACCATAAGATTGTGGGCCATAGGCACCAGAGCAAAGGACGGGTGTTGGAAGGTCAAGCCTTCGTAGGGAGTCAACGCCAAAGGGTGTCGGGGATCCGTGAGGGGAGTGAATCACGATCTTGTAAGTGTCGATTTCCCGA
The DNA here is from genome assembly GCA_009831015.1 of Picea engelmannii. Taxonomy (NCBI): domain Eukaryota; kingdom Viridiplantae; phylum Streptophyta; class Pinopsida; order Pinales; family Pinaceae; genus Picea; species Picea engelmannii. Next base: position 442,837 of record ML778776.1, on the reverse strand, counting down.
CAAAGAATTTCTCGACAGAAGCAGGGAAGTGTGGGCGAGTTTTTCATCGGGATTCAGGGATTTGTGAGACCCAAATTCGTGACCACGGGATTCGCGATAACGCGAACTTCGATTTCCCGATTTGAGCAGGGAGATTGAGAAGGAGAGTTTTGTGGGTGTTGGAAAATCTTGATAAGGGATTTGAAGATATTTTTGGGTTCTTCGGGCCAAGAGCGGAGAAGGTCCTGTGTGAGCGGAAGTGCCCTGGTTGGCGCGTTTACGTCAGAGTGGTATCAGAGCAGGAATATTTCTTTGCTTTTTGTAGCAGAGAAAAGGATTCGCCATGCCACCGAGGAGAGAAAGACAGACACCTGACCCAGAGGACAGGGAGGTACGAAGAAGAGGCAGGCCGGTAGGAAACCCAGAAATGGAGAGGCAGATGAGAGATCTTCGAGCAAGACTTGAGGATATGGAGGTAGCGCAGAGACGCATAGCCAGTACTGGAGATCTAAGTGAATCTGAAGGCGAAGTTGAAGCCGAACAACAAGAAGAAGTTGCAGCCGAAGATGCAGCCAATGAGTGATTGATTAAAGCTATCGCCCATATGAGTTCGAAAACAAAGATGGACATTCCAACTTATGAAGGAAATCTGGATGCAAAAGAGCTTCTAGACTATATTAGAGCTCTTGACACTTACTTCGATTATGAAGATATCAAAGAAGATAAGAAGGTTAGGCATGCTGTCACAAAATTGAAGGGACACGCAGCATTATGGTGGGACGAGCTTCAAGCAGATAGACGCTGCAAAGGTAAGAAAAAGATTAAAAGCTGGGATCGAATGATTGCAAAGATGAAGGCAAAGTTCATCCCAAGGGATTATCAAATCACATTGTTCAAGAGAATGCAGAACCTGAGACAGAAGCTTATGACAGTAAAGGAATACACTGAAGAATTCTATCGACTGAACATCAGAGCAGGTCATCGGGAGAGCGATGATGAAAAAGTTGTCAGGTATATGAATGGCTTGAGATACGACATTCAGGATGAACTGAGCATGGTAACCATCCGAACAGTGGAGGATGCTTATCATATGGCTCTGAAAGCTGAAGAGAAGCTTAGCCATAAGCCAGGACAGCGAAGCCAAGGTAGGAGTCATCCCAAGGGTAAGTCAGTTTCCCAAGATAGGTTCCAGAAATCCAAGGACGACTGGAAGAAGCCTCAGACTAGAACAGAAAGAGGTGGAAGTTCATAGCGAGGCCAGCATGTTGAACAGAGAGGGAAACATACAGAATAGAGTGGAGGATATGCTGAAAACAACACTTTTCCTCGTGCCAGAGGTAGAGGAAGAGGTAGAGGTGGAGTCATCACATGCTTTACGTGTGGAAAGAATGGACACAAATCCTTTGACTGTCCAGATAAGAAGAAGGATGGAGGAGAAGCTCACATCGCCGAGGCACAGAGGCGAGATGCTGAAGCAGAAGACGCAGAAGATGGAAGGTCATTGATGATGCGTAAAGTTCTCTTAACACCCGAGAAGGAGGTGGAGGACACATTTCAAAGAAACAGACTTTTCAAAATTGCATGCAAGACCAAAGATAGGGTGTGCAAAGTTATCGTGGACAGCGGTAGCACAGATAATCTTGTTTCAACTAAGATGGTGGAGAAATTGGAGCTGGAGACGATTGATCATCTGAGTCCATATAAAGTTTCATGGCTATAGAAGGGACATCAGGTAAATGTCACTAAACAGTGCTTAGTTGAATTTAAGATTGGAGGGTACAATGATAAAATACTCTGTGATGTTATTCCCATGGATGTATGTCATTTATTGTTGGGCAGACCATGGCAATATGACAGAAACGTAGTTCATGATGGGAAGATGAATACGTATACTTTAGAAAAGAATGGGAGAACACATATGTTACTTCCGATTAAAGACAAAGAAGTAAAACCATAAACGAGAAACATTGTACTTCTCATGAGTGGGAAGGAACTTCTTACGGAAGTAAAGAAGAAGGAAGATCCACAATTCTTTGTGGTCAGGAAACCCAAAATCATTTTGACCAACACAAGAGTGGATGATTTGCTGGAAGAAATTCAGGAACTGCTGGGAGAGTTCGTTGATATTGTGGTAGACGAATTACCTCATTCGTTGCCGCCGATGAGGAGCGTAAGTCACCATATAGACCTCATACCAGGAACTAGTTTGCCAAATAAGGTTGCATACAGGTTGACGCCGCAGGAGAATGAAGAGGTTAAGAAGCAGGTCCAGGAGTTGTTGGACAAGGGATTGGTCAGGGAAATTTTAAGCCCATGTGTTGTTCCGACAGTACTCAGTCCGAAGAAAGACGGAGGCTGGAGAATGTGCACCGATTCGAGAGCCATTAACAAGATAACCATCAGGTACAGGTTTTCATTGCCATGGATGGACGACTTGATGGATTGTTTAAGTGGAGCCAAAAAAAATTCAAAGGTTAATTTGAAAAGCGGATACCATCATATTCGCATGAGGGAAGGCGATGAGTGGAAGACAGCCTTCAAAACCAACGAAGAGTTATACGAATGGCTAGTCATGCCATTTGGCTTGACGAATGCGCCGAGTACCTTCATGAGGTTGATGAATGAAGTCTTGAGGGAATTCATCGGTAAGTTTGTCATTGTTTATCTGGATGACATATTGATTTTCAGTAAAACAAAAGCAGAACATCTGAAGCATTTAGCTGCAGTAATGAAGAAGCTATAGCAAGAGAAGTTGTTGATCAACATGAGGAAATCTTCATTTATGAAGACATAACTCATTTACTTGGGATTTGTCATATCGGCGAATAAATTGAAGATGGATCCGAGTAAGGTGGAGGTAATTAAAAATTGGCCATCACCGAGAAATGTTTTCGAGGTGAGGAGTTTTCATGGACTGGCTAGTTTCTATCGGAAGTTCATCAGGAATTTCAGTGGGATTAGTGCAGTGATGATGGACACAGTCAGAAAAAGACATAAATATTTTCATTGGATTGGAGAGGCAGAGAAGATTTTCAATTTGTTGAAACGGAAGATCATGGAGCAACCGGTTTTGGTGTTGCCGGATTTCTAGAAAACATTTCAGGTAAAATGTGATGCGAGTGGATTTGCCATAGGAGCGGTCTTGAGTCAGGATGACAGACCAATTGCATATTTTAGTGAGAATATGAATGAGACAAGGGAGAAATACTCCACATATGATAAAGAGTTCTATGCCATCATACAGGCATTGAAGAAATGGAGACACTATTTGATTCCGAGAGAATTCATTTTATATAGTGATAACCATGCATTATAGTATGTAACTCAGTAGGAGAAATTGAATCAGAGGCATGTTAAGTGGGTGGAATACATGCAAAAATTTACATTTGTAATTAAGCATATTTCAGGTACTGTTAACAAAGTGGTTGATGCTTTGAGCAGGAAATGTTTGTTGTTGCAGGAGTTCAAAGTCAAGACTTTAGGCTTTGATGATCTTAAGGACGTGTATGCAACTGATCAGGATTTCAGTGAAGCGTATGGAGCAGCTGAGAACCCAGTTCTCAGAGACCGAAGTCAGTGGATAGAGTATGTGATCCAGGACGGGTTGTTTTTCAAAGGTAATCAACTATGCATTCCAAATTGCTCCATGAGGGAGAATATGTTAAAAGAAAAACACAGCGGAGGCTTGGCAGGGCATTTTGGCCACGACAAGACATTTGCAAAGCTAAGCGAAGCATACTTTTGGCCAGGGATGTGGTTATAAGTCAAGAGGTTTGTCGACAGATGTAGAATTTTCCAGCATTCAAAGGGCAGGAAGCAGAATACGGGATTCTATCAACCATTACCCATAGCCGAGAGACCGTGGGATGAAATCAGCATGGATTTCGTATTGGGGTTACCAAGGACACAAAGAGGACATGATTCGATATTTGTGGTGGTGGACAGGTTTTCTAATATGGCACACTTTATTCCATGTCAGAAGACCAGCGATGCGACGCACATCGCAAATCTGTTTTTCAAGGAGATCGTTAGACTTCACAGTTTACCCAGAAGTATAGTTTCGAACAGGGACATGAGATTCATTGGACATTTCTGGAGGACACTCTGGAAGAAGATGGGGACTAACTTGATGTTTAGTTCTGCCTATCATCCATAGACATATGGGCAAATAGAGGTGGTAAATAGAAGTCTAGGAGATTTGCTAAGAAGCTTGGTGACAGAGCACCACAGCAGTTGGGACAATGTGTTGCCACAGGCAGAGTTTGCATACAACGACTCAGTGAACAGGAGCACAGGGAAAAGTCCATTTGAGATTGTATATGGCAGGCAGCCAAAAGGAGTTTCGGAGTTGAGAGATTTGGAACAGATAATGACTAAGAGTGCCAACACTGAAGAATTCGCAGAGGCGATGAAAGAACTTCACGGCCAGGTGAAGGAGCGACTACTGAAATCAACAAGAATATAAGCGCAGAGCCGATCAGCGGAAGAGACAACTTTAGTTCAAATTTGGTGAGTTAGTTCTGGCACATTTGAGGAAAGAAAGGTTCCCAAGGGGAACATACAATAAACTAAAGATGAAGAAAATTGGGCCATGTAAAGTCCTGAGGAAATTAGGAGAAAATGCTTATGAAATCGAGTTGTCGGATGGGATCGGAATATCTCTGAAATTCAATGTCTCAGACTTATATCCATATAGGGCTGAGGAAGCAGGAACTGGAAGTGATGAACAGCCAGAGGTCCAGTGGTAGAAGTAGATGTCGATTTCAGAGAAGCCACGGATGGAGCGTATACTCGACAAGAAGGTGAGCAAAAAGACCAGGTGGAAGCAATACTTTGAGTATCTGGTCAAGTGGAAGAATCATCCGGTAGAAGATGCTAGCTGGGAGAGCGAAGTAGAAATATGGAAACATGGACGGACCGTGCAGGAGCTCATGGATAGGATCCCATGAATATTTCCAAGCCGAGGAGTATGATGCAGGAGCATCGCCAACACATCAAGCGAGCCAGTGCAGAAGCGGAAGACAGCTGGATAAGCCAGTGCAAATTTTGAAATTGCCTTGGAAATTGTTGCGCAGATCTTAAATGACCCATTTAAGAGATGGTGCACCTATATATTGTATTGGACCTTGAGCGGATATCTCTCGTCCTTAGTAAATAGGAGGCATTTAATCTAGTTAATGATGGTAGATAGGAATTTAATTTAGATTTGACAGTTTTAGAACGCAGGAGGGAAAACGGATATAGACACCCTCATTGTACCATTGTAACAGGAGGGAAGCATTCAGGAGAAGAGAAGAGCAAGCAGAGAATAGTGTATGAAGAACACCCATGTACAGGCATTTGAATTAATAGAAGAAAGTTCTGATTCAAATTCATGGTTTTGTGTTGTTTTCTCTGTGTATATTGTTGATGTGCTCATGAATGTTTCCTTCTTGTCATACATTTGCTTTTATATGTTGTGTATGTGATTTCATGTTTCAACCTGAAGTCTGAAGGGGAGACGGAATGAGTTTCAATTGTTTCTCTATCTGAGCCAGGAGATTTCCTGCAAGGTGTGCAGTCGAGACTATCCGCAAGGAGTGCGTTGATGTAGGCTCAGGTAGTTTAACTCTTGTTCTTATTCACTCAAAAGTGAAAGTGGGTTGTTGAAGCCATGCAAGGAGTGCGCAGGCTGAAGAGGAAGTCTCAGTCGTGAGTCTAAGAAGGAAGTTTTGGAGGACTGTTGCTGCAGGCGTGCGCAGAGTCAAAGAAGGTTGAACACTTGAAGTGTTTGCAGGGTTTCCGCAAGGAGTGCACGCAAAGAGATCTCTTTTCTAAGAGACCGAGAAGCTGTGAAGAAAGCTCGGGAGGAAGAGAGGCCTTTAGAATTATCGAAAGGTTGCACAGAAGATTTTTGTGCCAAGAAATCCCCAAGGGGAAAGAAATCGACGATCAGGATCTTACGGAAGAGATCGACAAAACCCGTCAGTCGTTGGATCCCGCGAAGGTGCGAGGAGGTTATGACCACACCAGAGCCCAAGCTCGAGAGGTTACTGAGTGTTGGATCAGCAAGTGATTTCCCGTCAGCCGTTAGACCTCGAGGAGTTGCGCAGGGGTTAAGCCCTAGTGTGCAGAGGAGAAGTCTCAGACAAGTCATCGGAATATTGGATTCATCGGGATTTTTCTAAGCAAGAGAATCAAGACCTTGGGAGTCTCAAAATACTGACGGAATCATAGCCGTGGATCTTGGACAGGACACGCGTCAGATTTCCAGAGCGAGTCGGGGTTCGGCATTTCAGGGTTTCTGAAGACAAGGGAATTGTTGCATCAGGAATCGCAATTTCGCGATATCCGATAGAGCGATGAGGAAGTGGCGATGTGGAGGAGGAAGCTCTCACGTGCATCGGGGATCGGTATATCGGGATTCTCGGTAACGAGAAAATCACTGCAGGAGAAGTCACGAAACTCCAAACTGCGATGACCACACAATCACTACATTGGAAGTGGAGAACAGGTGTCACCCCATATCGGGGTTCGGGACTTGGAAGGGTCCGTGAACAAGTGCAACGAGAATCACGATATCGCGATACGCGATTTCCTGATCACCATAAGATTGTGGGCCATAGGCACCAGAGAAAAGGACAGGTGCTGGAAGGTCAAGCCTTCGCAGGGAGTCAACGCCAAAGGGTGTCGGGGATCCATGAGGGGAGTGAATCACGATCTCGTAAGTGCCAATTTCATGATGGAGAATTTCCCGACAGAAGCAGGGAAGTGTGGGCGAGTTTTTCATCGGGATTTCAGGGATTTGTGAGACCCGAATTCGTGACCACGGGATTCACGATAACGCGAACTCCGATTTCCCGATTTGAGAAGGGAGATTGAGAAGGAGAGTTCTGTGGGTGTTGGAAAATATCGATAAGGGATTTGAAGAGATTTTTGGGTTCTTCGGGCCAAGAGTGGAGAAGTTCTTGTGTGAGCGGACGTGCCCTCATTGGCGCGTTTACGTCAAATATCCATGTGTCAAAGAGTGACACCTCACCACCATGCCCTAGACCCCAAGATCATGACATCAAGCTCAAAGTGGAACACTTTACCCCTCTTGGGAAAATTGTTTGGCAAGTAGGGGGTGGGATAGGTTTTCCAATTCATCATCAAGGCCATCCAATTCTAATCTCTCTCATTTGGAATGCAGGCCCCTAAGATCCAACCCGTGGGCTTGTATCCCCATGGAATCCCAAGCTAGTCTTGTTCTCCCAAAATTGTCCACCAACTAGGTCTTACAAAGACAAATGAGCACGCACTCCAAGGATCTCAAGTCATAACATCATGAAAATTGAATCCAACCAATAATAATCCATCTAAGAATGTGCATCAAATATTAATATATCAAACAATTAACAACTCATAGACACTATGCGACTTTTCAAGCTTAAATATGGGAGGGTTGATGAGGTATTCTATTGGGTAGATCTTTACCTAGGTCAAGAAGAGCTTCCAAGAGGTCCCTCTCTAAGCCATGTCAAGTGGATGAAGTGGATGGGGTCAAGACTCAATAGGCATAGGGCTCACGACATACAAGGGGTTGTAGTGTCTCATTCATGGGTGCCTTTGTAGAGGGTGTGTGGCACCTTCGTCCACAATGCACTTTTTCCAAGCCCATCAATTGCCTTTTATCTTTATTTCTTTGTATTTTACTTCATAATAGAATAAGGAGAGATTGAAGGTCACTGCCCTGGCATGGTGACCAGATGATGGAAATGTCACCCACAAACACCAAATGGAAATGTCACCCACAAACACCAAATGGAAATGTGAAAATTGGCTTGTGATGAGACCCCCTTTCTCTCAGCCATGCAATTGAGAACCATTGCCCTGGTTTGGTGACCAAATGATGACAATGTCATACCACTAGATATACATGGACGTGATAGGTTGGCTTGTGATGAGACCTCTTATCCTTCAACTAACCTTTCAATCATTTAGTTATTATATTGTGGGTCCCCTTTATTCAAAGATAAGCATTTCATTGCTTTCTTGGGTGATCCCTGGGAGAAGCATCTAGAAGTTTTATATAATGCTTTTATATTTTACCCAACACCAACCCATCTGGGACTTTAGACCCTTCTTCCCATAGAATGAGGAACAACACCTTCTTGTATCAATATACCCTAAAATCCCAAGAGATAAGGAAACGGAGGGGAATAATGATGGAAAAGTGGTAAGTATTGTTAGGAATGGTACAATGGCTCATTAAGGGAGTTCCCAGTAGCAAACCCATCCCCAAGGAAAACCACTTACTAGGAAATAGTGTCAACCACCAAGGTGAAGCAAGGAAAAATTTATAATGTCCAAGCACATAAAATGAAATCTAGAGAAATCTAAGATACAACATAATCAAATGGCTTAAATATTGAAATTATGCTCACCATAACACTAACTTGTACCTCATGGAGCAAGGCCCACTCCCTTTCAAAAGCGAACTGGTGTGGTGTATGCCATCTGTAAACCCGTGACCATCTGTGGTAGTGAGTGGGTTTTCCATCTGTGCAACAGGTATTGTTGGTCATGTAGTCTCTCGACACTCCATATATGCAACCTTAGGGCCTCGAGACATCATCTCCTTAGTTATCCACAAAATGGGGATAACATTTGGCTCCTACTTGGGGACATGTGCTCATCGTAGAGTGCATGAGAACCACAACATCTCTTGGTAGACATGTGTCTACAAGGAAATATCAAATTGTCAAGTGTAGGATGGCCTACTCATCCTTGTTCTCATATGATGAAAATTCAAAACCCACCAAACTAGAAAAGAAAAGTTTGACATTTTTTCAAGAAATTTCTAAGCTAAGCATGAAATTAATATGCAAGTAGAGAAAAATGAAAATTAAATGCATCTAAACTAACATGAGAAATAAATATGCAAATGCAGGGAAAACAAGATGACTTGCCTACTTACTCGGGGCCTTGGGGCTCTGAAGATCACATGTTGGATGATGTCAGGTGAAGTCATACAACTAGTGAAACTATTTGATCATTTCATCAAAATATCTTCCCATGTGCCTAATCATGTAATACAACAAAGCTAAGTCAAGCACATAATAATCATGAGTATAAACATATATATAATCGATCATGAAATAAAACTCATGAAGATGGGTGGGAGGGAGGAAATCCTACTGGAAAGAGAAACCATCAGCTCGATCATCCCACCTGAAAGTGTAGCCACAAGAATGATCAATCCATTTCTGAATGGGGCTACTATATGTAGATGAAGGCTCATCTTCATTCGAGAAAAAATACTCACTGCTTGTTGAGGACTGAGAGGAAAGGAGAGATCAGAATAATACTGCATGGTCTCTTGGAGAAGAGGGTAAGAGGTAAGAAACAATCTTAGGTGTAGAAAAACATTGCCTCTTCCCCTATGAATCTCCATGGAAATATCCAAGATGAAAATACATTCACTTTGAAGAGTGAACCTATGACTTCTCTAAGGTGGCCACGTCCTAGTACTCCTCAAAATCTAAGCACAACGGTTGGAAGTCCTCATAAAATAAATATGTATCCTCAAAAGGTTATGTACCAAAGGATGATTGAAGATCACTTTGAGTATGTTGTGACAAGTCATCCTTGAAGGGGAAGAACATATATGTAACCATCTCATCGCCAGGCTTCCAAACATATGAATCATATACGTATGAGGATCACTCCTCTGATGCTGACACTCCCTCTGCTTGAGAGATACCCTCAATGTCATATATGGGGTCTCTATCAAATTTGAGACAACTAAGATCCCATCTGCGTCTTCTAGTCTCTATGAAAGTGTATATAGGATCATTAACCATATTTAAGAGTATTTTCATAGGATCATTAGTATGATTGAAATTGGCCATCTTTTCTTCTTTGTATGCAGGAAGAGAAGAGGCTACAAAGAAGAAAAGAGGCATGGATGCCTTCAATTTGACCTTCAAATTCTTCATCATTGAGATTGATCACTTCTTAAACATTAGGAGGTAAAAAATGTTGGACAACCTCGCCTTCATCGAACGAGATCTGTTGGCATAGGGGCAGACCCAGGGTTCAACACTACAAGAGCACACCAACAAAATCCTAAATACTGGCCCTTTCGGCAACACCTATGAAGCAGATGAAGTCTCACCCGAGGTAGAGGCAGGGGTGGTTGCAGGACTCAAGTGTCTGCAACCTTAGCTGGGACACAGATCTGTGATTAAATAGCTTACAAAGTACTTAACATTGGTCATTCATCAATATTCAACCCTTATTATACTTCGCAAAAAGAACAGAGCATCGCAGTATTCACTTAGATCTAAGGTATTTCAGCACTTAGTAACAGTAAAACAGATCAAATCCAGTATATCAACACTAAGCATCCTCATACACATCAAATCTACTATTCATAAACATATAATAAGAACAAAGCATAAGTAAATCTATCTAAACATGTCATAGCACTTAGCAAGAGAGGGACAACACATGTAAGAAGTAGCACAAATATGACACACAGATTTACGTGGTTCACCCCCACCTTAGGGCTATGTCCACCAACTCTTCTTCTTTATTATCTCAGTCAAGCAGTTACAGAATTGAGCCTCAACAATCCTTACTACGCACAGGACATAAGATCTACACAGCTCACTAGATCTTTTTTCCTTGCGTTTTAGCACAAAGCCTTTCCCAACCTTCTACAACAACTTGCACTTAGCCTTGCAAGCCTCTTACAATCATACACAGAGCTTTTACAATCCACATCCGATCACACAGATCTAATTACTATCACTAAGCCATCCCCCCGCTCTTACATTGCCTTAGTATCTATTTATAGATTACAAAAGTGGGCCTAAGAGTGGGTAAACCCACGGGTCGACATCCCTTTCCCATTACATTAACACAAAACCCTAAAAGAGGCCCAAACTGGACCGAGATCCCGTGATCTCTGCTTTGCCTGGCACTCCATCTTTGACATGTTTTCGAAGTCCCAAAAATGGTCAAATATGATCAAGTATTCCTCAAAACTTGGTCAAGGGCCAATAGGCCCCCAAAACTCACCTGTGACTCGTCCCGAGTCACTCAGGTATGACCAATTCTGCTTCAAATTCCTTGAGCTTGGCTCGATTTGCTTCAACCTGCTATCCTTCTACTGCCTCTTGCTTGAGGAACTCCTGGATGAGTGCCTCATTCACCGTCCCTTCTAGGTGTTGTTCTGTTGTATGCACAACCTGTTCAAGTTCTACTCCTTGGTTTTCAACTTCAATGAACAGTTGGCATGTCTTTTCTTGCACTGGTTGAAGTTTTTGAGAGACTTCCATCACTTTGTTCTGGATGGTATGAATCTATTGTTGGGATTTGCACTTCTCTGGAAACCTCTTCATTCTTTCAACTGGTGTTAAGGCCTTCAGCTGCGCTTGTAACATATCTACATGATTCTTTGCTTCTTGGAGGTGTGACTCCAATGCCTGCAACTCTGGGTTCTCCATGAGGGTCTCATATGTCTGAGCGCTCCTAGAAGTCAATTTCTTTCATTCCAATTCAAGGGATTTCAATCTGCCAACTGCGTTGCGGGAAGTTGCCTCTCTTAGGTATCTTATATCTTGAGGGGTCTCAGGCACAAAACAAAGTTCCAGATTTTCGATGGGTTGTTGAAGCTGATGGATCACTCCTTCTAGTTGTGCCACTTTTTTTGGAACCTGTTCTTCTGTCTGGACTTTGATGACTATCACAAAGCGAAGTTCTTTGTCGACCAGTTCCTTTATCTCGAGTTGCTCTATGACCAACTTCTCTTTGCTTTGTTGTAGCTCTGCTTTCTCTTCCTCCCACTTTGTTTGAAGAGCTAGTTTTTCTCGTTCTGCATTACTGTGGTGTTCTAGCATGTCTTTATGTGCTTGCGCCAAAGCCTGGGTTGCTTGCATTGTCTCTTCCTGAGCTTGTCAAAGGCGAGCTTTAACTTTATCAACGATCTGGTGCAATTGGGCTGGCTCATCTCTTGGTTATTCGGTTCCAATTGTCAAGGGCGCAGTAGAAATTGCGTGGATGGACTGTAGTACCTACTGCACTTCTTTAAGTTCACCCTTGATTCAGTTGAATACCTCCTCCTACTTTGCTTATTTCTTTTTTGTGATCTCCACTGAAGCATCATTCATCGCAGTGACTAAGAATTCAAAGTCCTTTGTGGTGAGGATAGTCTTAAATGTAGTCCTGGTGGCTTTAGCTTTCTTCTAGGATGAAGGCTTTGGTGGGGTAACCTTCCTTTTCCTGGATGGATCCTCCTCCTGTCAAGGCGGAGTAACTTCACCTTTGTTTTCCTCGACTTCTGTGCCACCTCACTCTCCACTATCGTCTCCTTGCTCAGGTGAGATCAAAGAGGTCTCCATAGAAGTACTGTTGACATCTTGAACTTCTTCATCTTTCTTGGCCTTGCTTGGTCGAGGTGTGTCCGGCATAGTTTCAAGGCTATCCACATCGGACATGTCTGCAGGGTCTGGTGGAACAAGGAGGTCTGCCGACTATTCCTTGGTAATATCCTCCAAGTCATATTTTGTCAACTTGTAATATGATTGGATCTTTTGTTTATGCTCATCAGTGCACGTTGTAATGTAGATGAAGTGGCGGTCTGCGCTAAATTTCATCAATGGTCTAAACCTGTGAAGTGTGTTCGGGGTGATGCACAGTGTAGACCGGATTGCGATCTTCAACTGGTTTTAATAGGCGTGGAAGATGGCATTGGACTTTCATTGCTTGTTCATGTCGTTGGAGTACCATAGTGTACAAAACTTTGAGACCAGTGGTTCAAATGGTGCGGTGTCTGGGAAAGTTGCACCTTCCAGTAGCTCCCATGCGATGAATGCGACCAGTATGAGAAGCCAGCTGAAGTGGAACTCATACCCTTGGTCTTGCGCTTCTCTACAATCAAGCTCTAGTTGGTTTACAAGGTACTGCACCCAGTTCATCTGTAGTCCCTCCACGCACTTTCCTGCAAGGTCAACTATGAATCCAGTCACTTGGGTCAGTCTTTTTTTTCAAACTAGTTTTCCTGCGATCATCTGACAACCAAGGTGCACTGCAGCATTCTTGATGGAATCCACCTTGTAGCATCGTGTTCCCTTCTCTACATTGCCATAAGTTTCCTTTATTCTCTGGGCGAGAGCACGATCTACGGTCTTTTCGGGGTAAAACTCCTACGGGTCGGGGCCCTGCATGCTTAGCCCTGTGATCCGATTGATCAGAGTCGGATCCACTGTGATGCACTGGTTCAACCATAGGTATCCTCCATGATAGCAGGACAAAATTAACTTGACGCACACGTTTACTTCTTGATGCCTCTCTAAATGAGGATTCTTCATTACATTGTGGAGGGTTGATTGCGCGAGGTTATGTGTCCATTGTTGGGGAACGATCTCCGGGTTCTTCCCTTTGGTGACAGTCAAATACTTATGCGGGACTAGCATATTGTATGCCTTCCTGTCTCCAAGGTTGAATTCGCTAAAATTCAAGGTGGTGATCTTGTATTGGTTAACACACACTGCGTGTATCCCCTTCGAGAGGTACGCAGTGACCAACTCATATTCAAAGTCCCTAGGCAATCTATCTCGGTTCATTGTGTCGCTTAGAGGTGTGATGTATGTAGGTAATATGCTTGGGATCATCTTCACAATTGAAAAATCATTTCTGAGCTTCGATCGTCTTTCCGAGGGCAGTAGGGATGGTCCTGCTCGAGCAGTGGAGGGGGAATTTGGCAGTTCTCCTTAGGACAATGATTGTACACCTGTAGACAATCCTTGTTCCGACATGACTCTCTTGGCTCTAAGGCTAGCGAGTACCTCTCTTACAGATTCTTTAGTTGCGCTAAATTCGTCGGATATATATGCTCAGGACCAATAGCTCGATTTCTCAAAGTAACGTAGGTAGAGAGCAAGGGAAGAGTAATTACTATTCACAATTCAGGTAATCTGCGACTCAAATTCATGATTTATAAAAAGTGTCTTCGGTGCATGGCGCGACGAGCTAAATAGGAAATTCGTCAACGATCCACTTGTAATGGTTATGAGGCTTCCATTATCATAGATCTGTATGTTATGGTGAGGTCCAACAGTCTGGTGATGATCCTTTAATTCTTTTCAATCCGTTTGGAGTGGCAGTCGAATGGATATATTGGCCTCCAACGGCTATATTGCTTCACCACGGTGAAGTTCCATATGTCGTTGTTTTGATATCCTGACGAAGCTCAAATTCTGTAAGTTTTCCTTCTGCGAGGCTCCCTCTGGAATTTTCTGTAGCCTGTCGATCTTAGCTCTCTTTTTACTTAGCTTTCTATATTTCTTTTCTGTGAGCTTCGTCTCAGTAGTTCTTTTCTCATTTTGATTCTTATTTTCCTTGGGCATAGTCAATTCACGTTGTTGAGGTTCTTTCTTCATATCCGAGGGTAATACTCCTTCAATATATGGATTAGGTCTTTCAGTCTTCTGTGGTTCCTCCAATGCTCTTATAGCTTCGACATCCAAGTCCTTGGTGTCCAATAGCTTAAATATATTCTCTTGTTCTTCCATCAAGTAGGCGATCCTTCTAGTCATAAATTCTATGAGTTCTTGCTTCTTCTGTTCTAGGGCTTCCTTTTCTTCTTTTCTTCAGATCTGGTCTTTTTCAATCTAGATCTTTCCTAGAAAAGATGGAAATGGGGCATGGTCCTCAATAAATTTAATAACTTTTAATTCTTCTTCTGTCGAAGCTCCATGGGTACTCATAGCTATTTGGGTAATCCTGCCACATAGGGTTACCATTTTTCCTTTAAACAACCATATTTTTCCCAGTGAAGGAACCATAGCAGGCCTTCCTAGGGTTTACCAAGTGCTTTCTGTCATAATGTTCATCTATGTTTCCTCATCCAAAGCACAGTCAATGTCGAAGTCTCCTATTCTTACTTTGATTTTCTCCTTTCCGTTGAAGATATCTGACAAACTGGCATCTTTATGTTCATTCAGGGTTTCTTTCATTTGCAGTAACATAATCTCTAATTATTTCTGGGATTATTCTATAATCTTAGTCTCTTTATCTCCTTCAAGTTTTGCTTGCTCCATATTCATCTTTTCAAGTCTAGCAATCATTCTAGGGCAATCCATTACTTCATGGTCCATAGCCCTACAACAAAGGCAACTAGGTTTTCCACCAGGGCATTCCTTAGCAAGATGTCCTAGTCTTCTGCAATTGTAACAAAGAGTTAATCCTCTCTTTCTCTTCAATGATCCCCAACTTTTTCTATACTGCGCTCCAGGATCATGGTAGCTATCCTGCAAAAAAATATTTCTAGGATCCTGCATCCATTTGTTAGTTCAAACATTCTTTCTATGCATAGGTATAACATATCTATCATTATGCTTATTAGATTTATTCATATCAAACTTTCTTTCATCTACCAAAGCCCTAGTTTTCAAGCTATGACAAAATCTATCAATCATACCTAGATCCATATTTTAGAAACAAAAAATTTCACTTGTCTTTGTTGTACAACTGAGAGGGGGGGGTGAATCAGTTGTTACCGAGCTTAAACAATTATGCTTATTTTTAACTCTTTACAGAGCACTGAATGACAATCACAATAATGCAGGGAAGTAAGCAATAGAACATTCAACATCATTCACACATATGAAATATACAAAGACAGATATTTCCTGAGGAAACCCATAAAGGGTAAAAACCTCTTCTTCTTTACATGATAAGTAATCTTTACATTCTATACAATATCATACATATGAGCACCAACTCATAATGAGGCTACAACCTATTTTTTGCAAGCTGCAACTTGCTGACAGCACCAACTCTTTGTTTTCTCTAGCACCTAGTAGAAGGAAGCACCAACTCCCTAGTTTCTCTAGCACCCACTAGAAGGAATCACCAACTCCCTAGTTTCTCTAGCACCCACTAGAAGGAAGTAACAACTCCCTAAGTGTTCCAGCACCAACTAGATGGAAACACCAACTTCCAGTCACATAGGCACCAACCTGTATAACATAGAACAACAATTCTCCCTTGCACCACCCTACCACCCTGGTTTCTCTGGTTGCAACCAGATGGAAGCTACAACTCCCTATGTTCAAGCACCCACTTGAACCTCTGAGGAAAACAGTCCTCCCTAGCACCTCCCTACCACCCTTAAATATAAATATTTGCTACTAAAACTTATTACAGTGATATAATATTCATCAATGGCTTACCAGTCTCATCATTATTCTGCTACACTGCTTTTCTCTCCTGTATCAGTGTCTCTCTACCTGCATCTTCTTGCACTTTTTGATCTTCTACTCTTCTCTACAAGTGCACCTCAGCCTTCTTTTATTGTCTCAGCTATGAATCTTTGTTCTTTTCTTCTACTGTGCTTTATGCTCTGCGTCTTATTTTGATTCTCTGAATTACACCTCTTCTGTGTATTTCAGCTCCTACCCACATCATCCATTTCCTCGTGTGTGATTCCTCTCTACAACAGCCCCAATCTCTTCTTTATTCTGCATTCTTATAGTCTCTGTGCACCTTGTGCATGCCCTATGCACAATGCTTCTGCATGCTCTTCATGTCGAGTGCTCTGCTTGATCATCATTGTAACTCTTCAGCTTCTCTGGCTGTTAAACCCATGTGTCCATCATCACTGGGTGTTATGTTGAGATTCCTTAGCCTGTCTACCAGTCGAGACTCTTCGTCTTCTCTGTCACAGTCGAGCTCATCCTCTCTGTTGTAGTTATAGGCTTCAATGCTCTTCCATCTGTCAATCCCCTCCTGAACAGTCTTCATTCCACTGGCAGATGCCTTGAGACTCTTCATATTCTATGGCAATCACCCTGAAGTCTCTTCCGATCCTCTGGCAGAAACAATCAATTGTTTCTATCAGTTACACTGTGAACCTCCAAAAACCGCATCAGCAACTGAATCGCCATTGATCGATTAACTATAAAGAGCAACAGTATCCCTTTGATCATATTCATGATTAACCTGCACCGTTGGATTATAAATGATGGGTCTCGTGCGTATTTCACCATTTTGTAATTCCACATTTCGACATTTTGGCATTCTTGTGGTGAAGATTTATCTTGATGCTCCATGTCACGATCTCCGAAATGGATTTTAGTTGTTAACGCCTTTCAAAATTTTGCATTTCAGCACATCAAGACTCCTGTGATGAAGAGTCTCGACTCTTGACTCCTCCAACTCCTAGTATCTGAAACTCCACTTGATGTGCTTGTTTCAGGATTTTCGGCGTTTCTCATTTTGGCACTTCGGGACTCCTATGATGAAGAGTCTCGACTCTTGACTCCTCCAACTCCCAGTATCCAAAACTGTGGTTGATGTGCCTGTTTCAGGATTTTTGGCGTTTCACATTTCATCACTTCGGGACTCCTATGATGAAGAGTCTTGACTCTTGACTCCTCCAACTTCCGGTATCCGAAACTTCGGTTGATTTGTCTGCTTCAGGATTTCGGTGTTTCTCATTTCGGCACTTTGGGACTCCTGTGATGAAGAGTCTCGAGTCTTGAATCCTCCAACTCTCGGTATCCGAAACTCCGGTTCATGTGACTGTTTTGGGATTTTCAGCATTTCGCATTTCGGCACTTCGGGACTCTTGTGATGAAGAATCTTGACTCTTGACTCCTCCAAATCTCGGTATTCAAAACTCTGAAATGGAGTCTTTGTTTCTGATACCCGAAATGGTTTTTATCTTTTGATATTACCATGCGATCATCGTTGTGTTGTTGGTTGTGATCTTTGCCATCAATGACAAACACGCATACTTTGTACTCTTTGTGCACCTCTGCACTATCTCTTCTGGTCTTCACGAGCTTGCTCTGTTGCGTCTTCCCAAAATACTTCTAGTGCCCGCCTGGCACATTATACCTGTACTCAAGACATCATCGTTGTCGTACTTGCCTTCAATGACAAGCATACGCTGCCTATAAAACATGCCAACAGTCTTACTTCTATAGAGCACAAAGATTCAAGATCTAAAAACTTTTGACTATTCTTACCTTTATTAGAGCACAGAGCTTACAAATCTTACCTCTTTTCTGCAGATCTGACCTCTTTCTTTTAGAAATTTCCACTTTTTATTTTTCTCAGAGCACAGAGCATTCAGATATCGCTTATTTTCTTCAGATTTGATCTTCCTTTCTTCATATCTGACCTTATTCTTGGCACAAAGCTTCACAGGTCGAGTAAAAAGTTGTGCATTAGGGAAACAGATCTACGCACAAAGATTTCTTTCGTACAAAGTTTCTTCTTCCTCAATTCCCAACAATCACAGTTTCAGGTCCCGGCAATGGAACCATTTGTAAGCACAGGGGCAGACCCAGGTTTCAACGCTACAAGAGCGCACCAACAAAACCCTAACTACCGGCCCTTTCGGCAACACCTGTGAAGCAGATGAAGTATCACCCGAGGTAGAGGCAGGGGTGGTTGCAGGACTCAAGTGTCTGCAATCTTAGCTGGGACACAGATCTGTAATTAAATAGCTTACAGAGTACTTAGCATTGATCATTCATCAATATTCAACCCTTATTATACTTCGCAGAAAGCACAGAGCATCACAGTATTCACTTAGATCTAAGGTATTTTAGCACTTAGTAACAGTAAAACCGATCAAATCTAGTATATCAACACTAAGCATCCTCATACACATCAGATATACTATTCATACACATCTAATAAGCACAAACCATAAGTAAATCTATCTAAACATGTCATAGCACTTAGCAAGAGAGGGACAACACAAAGCATGACACACATATTTACGTGGTTCACCCCCACCCTGGGGCTACGTCCACCAACTCTTCTTCTTTATTATCTCGGTCAAGCAATTACAGCACTGAGCCTCAACAATCCTTACTCTGCACAAGACAGAATATATGTGCAACTCGCTAGATCCTTCTTCCTTGCGCTTTAGCACAAAGCCTTTCCCAACCTCCTACAACAATTTTCACTTAGACCTGCAAGCCTCTTACAATCATGCACAGAGGTTTTACAATCCACATCCAATCACACAGATCTAATTACTAGCACTAAGCCATCCCCCCGCTCTTATATTGCCTTAGTATCTATTTATATATTACAAAAGTGGGCCTAAGCATGGTTAAACCCACGGATCGACATCCCTTTCCCATTACATTAACCCAAAACCCTAAAAGAGGCCCAAAGTGGGTCGAGATCCCATGATCTCTACTTCGTCTGGTGCTCCATCTTTGACAGGCTATCGAAGTCCCAAAAACAGTCAAATATGACCAAGTGTTACTCAAAACTTGGTCAAGGGCCAACAAGATCAAAGATAGCAATGCCTCAATATGTTGTGTTTTATCATAATTATTCTTTCTTTTTATAGACAAGCCCCTCCATCGCCTCTTCATCACAAGAGGCTTGATTTTCTTCAAGGGGATTTGTCATATACAAGGTTTCCTCTATTACTTCTTCACTTTCAAGGTCAGGAAATAAATCTCTTATGTGATTCATCATTTCCTCAACATCTTTATTGGTATCCTTTTCCTTTTCCATCTATAAAATTTCCTTCTTTGAGGCATAGAAATTTTTGGATGTGGGTTCATCCCATGGTGCCATATTTCCATTGACTGAAAGGACACCTCAATGGATTCGCCAGATGATATTAAGGCTCATCAAAGGATGGAAGGGGGGGAAGAGGGAAAGGAAGGGTTTAGAAAAGGTGGCATCGCCAGATGAGTTTCAAGATGAACTCATCAAGAAAGGTGGAAAGGTAATGTCCCTCAGTTGGAGTCTCCAGGTAATCTAAGCGAAATGCTTTGGGATAGCTTACCAAAGTGTCGTTTAGGGTACAAAGAGGATTCAAAATTCTCCCCAACATAGGTGCCAAAATGTTATAGCACAATTTGTAGGTTGCAAAAATCCTGACCCAACCACGAAACAAGTGCTACAACTTGGGAATCCTACACCCAATCCCACCTCGATGTAGGTCCCCACACTTCAAGGGTGACTAGGTCACTCTAGGGGGGTGATCCCAGTGACCCTAGGGGGATTGATATGGAGATGGAGGGAAGTGGAAATGAATCCCCTAAAGTTCAATTCTAATTGGAATTAAAGGTAGGGAGAGATGCCTTGCAAATCTATTAATTTTTTCCCCACAGGTATAGTACTTCTCTGGATGATTGTACCTGCCCGAGACACAAGAAAACACAATTTGCAATGATGGATGTTAGTTGGATCAGAAATTTAAGCTTGTTTTCCCTAATTTTAAGCAGTGTATAACATTATCTATCAGCAAATAAATGGTACTATAAGTTTCTCAATAAGTGCTAGAGATCAAGTAGAAATTGCAAGAGAAAGACTAGCTAAACTCAAGATGAAAAGCCAAAATTCTAGCACAAAATCTAATGTTGTTTTAAAAACGTGTCTACGGAAACTTATATCATTCTTATGGATTTAAAATTCAATTTATTACAGAAATAAAATCATCCATTGAAATACCCTCAAACGTTTCCAAAAAGTGCACTGGGCCAAGGAGAGTAAGTGTGCAAACTTTGAGAAAAATTCAATGGTTGATAAGAGAGTTATTAAAGCAAGTAAGTTAGGGTTTCTGCAGCCCTAATGGATGAATATTTAATTCTATTAAATCATCAATAAGTAGTGGGAGAGAGGGGACGCCCTAGTAGGGGAAGATTCCTCTCAATTACCAACTTCAAGCAAGAAACCTTTCAAAAGACCGAAAATTGTGTTTCCCAAGGCAATGATTTTATATCTCCAATGTAAAAAATTATGACTAGTGCCTTTACTATTGGGTTAATGGAGTCAAGTGGAGCTTATATAATATACCTCCTTGGGGGTGTAATCCCTTTTACTTCCCAAAGCAAGTTCTTCTAGGCTAGGGTTTAGGCTGAGAGGTTGTATGCCCTTATACTTCTCTTAGCAAACCCTTATAAAATTAATGAAATAAAAAAAATAAAATGATGAAGGCTATGGTGGGGGTGTATGCCCTTATACTTCCCACCTATATCCTAGCATAACAATACTTGAACTTCAAAAATGATAGCAAGAGATTAAAAATCATATCAACATCAACAGAAATGCTAAGACAATCCACCATAAGAGCTAGAAAAGCATAATCCAAGGCTAGCACTAGACTTCCATAAACCATTCACCAATACATATCCATAAAAAAGTTCACAAGAGATGAAAAGAGCCAAGAGGGCCGAAAATTTTAGACCAAGTTCTCTCACAAGAGGGAGAGTTATGTATAAAATGAGATCTTATGATCTTTATTTATACTAAATGTAGCTACAATAGTTTGTTCACAAAATAAAGAGTAAACCACAATATTAGGTGTCAATAACACTAATCTTTCCCCATTAACAAAGTAATCTTAAACAATTCACTTAAAATTTCAATTTTTGCACAAATTAAACCCTAATTTAGGAGGATGTCACCCCTTTAGGGGACGTTTTTCCACTTTGAGGAAGTTGTTAGTGTTGGAGAAGCATGGATGGGCCTCCAAAGGCCATGTGTCAATCATCTAGGTACTCATATCATGGTTAATACCCTTCTCCTCCTCAAACTTCCATGTTTCAAAGAGTGGCACCTCACCACCATGCCCTATCCCCTAAGATCATGATATCAAACTCAAAAGTGGAACTGTTTTCCCTTCCTAGGAAAATGGTTTGGCAAGTAGGGGGTAGGCTAGCTTTTCCAAGCCATCATCAAGACCATCCAATTCCAATCTCTCTCATCTAGCATGTGGGCCCTGACATCCAACCTGTGGGCTTGTAGCCTCATGAAAGCCCAAGCTAGGCTTGTTCTCCCAAAAATGTCCACCAACGAGTTCCTGCAAAGACAAATGAGCATTCCCTCCAAGGATCTCAAGTCATAACATCATGATAAGGGAATCCAATCAATAAATAATCCATCTAAGCATGTGCATCAAATATTACTATATCAAACAATTAACATCTCAAAGACACTATGCGACTTGTCAAGCTTAAATATGGGAGGGTTGACGAGGTGTCCTATTGGGTAGATATTGCCCCAGGTCAAGGAGATCTTCCAAGAGATCCATTTCTAAGCCATGTAAATTTGATGAAGTGGATGGGGTCAAGACCTAATGGACATAGGGCTCATGACATACAAGGCATCGTAGTGTTTCATTCATGGGTGCCTTTGTAGAGGGTGTGTGGTACCTTCGTTCGCAATGCACTTTTTCCAAGCCCATCAATTGCCTTTTATCTCTCTTTATTTTCATTTTCTTTCATAATAGCATAAGGATATATTGAAGGTCACTTCCCTGGCATGGTGACTAGGTGATGTAAATTTCACCCATAAACACCAAATCGAAAGGAGAAGGTTGGATCATGATGAGACCCCCTTTCTCTCATCCATGCAACTGAGAGTGATTTCCCTTGTTTGGTGACTAGATGATGACAATGCCATACCACTAGATATCCATGGATGTGATAGATCAGCTCATGATGAGACCTCCTATCCTTCAACTAACCTTTCAAGCATTTATTCATTATATTTTGGGTCCCCTTTATTCAAAGATAAGCATTCCATTGATTTCTTGGGTGATCCATGGGAAAAGCATCTAGAAGGTTTATATAAGGATTTTATCTTTTACCCAACACCAACCCCTCTAGCCCTTTAGCTCCTTCTTCCCATAGAATGAGGGACAACGCCTTCTTGGGTCAATATACCCTAAAATCCCAAGCGATAAGGAAATGGAGGGAAATAATGATGGAAAAGTGGTTAGTATGGTCGAGAACGTTACAATGGCTCATTAAGGGAGTTCCAAGTAGAAAACCTTTCCCAAGGAAAACCACTTACTAGGGCACAATGTCAACCACCAAGGTGAAGTGGGGAAAAAGGCATAATGTCCAAGCATATATCATGAAATATAGAGCAATCTAAGATACAACATAATCAAATGGCTTAAATATTGAAATTATGATCACCATAACACTGACTTGTACCTCATGGAGCAAGGCCCACTTCATTCCAGAAGCCAACTGGTGTGGTGGATTCCATTTGTAAACTTGTTACCATCTGTGGTGTTGAGTAGGTTTTACATCTATGCAAAGGTTGTTGTTTGTCATGTAGTCTCTCAGCACTCCATATCTGCAACTTGAGGGCCTCGAGATATCATCTCCTTAGTTATCCACAAAATGGGGATAACAACTCCCAATACTTTTTTCTGGTGGATGATTTTTCTACACTCCCTGGCTAGCTATCTTGAGAGGTATATGTCTCATCTTCCACTTGGTCTACTTTTGGCTTCTCTTCTTCTTCTTTCACTTCCTCTTCTACTTCTTCTTCTTTGACATCTTCTTCATCATTCTTTTCTTTTGAATCTTTTCTTCCTTATTTGACCTTATGTACCTCTTTCTCGTCAATCATTACATTTATGCTTTCCAAGAAAAAATTGAGTCTCAGATTGAAGCATTTATATTCCCCAATTTTTCTTGAGTACCCAACAAATATTCCTTTGTCAACTCAGGAGTCAAATTTTCCAATCTTTCCATCTTCTCTTTTGATGTAGCATTTGCTCAAATACTCTAAAATAGTTCACATTTGTTGATCTTCCTTTCCATAGCTCATAGTGAGTCTTATCCTTATTTCTTCTTAGCATTCCTCTATTCTGAATATGAAATGTTGCATGTACTTCCTGCACCCAAAATATGTCACCCAACTTGGAATTTTCCAACATGGTTCTGGCCATTTCCTGTATTGTTCCTTTCTTTCTTTCGGTGACTCCTTTTTGTTGCAGTGTCTTGGTTCTTGAGAATTTCCTTTGTATTCCATGTTCACCACAGAAATCTGAAAATTCTTTTGATGTAAAATATCCACCATTATCTGATCTTAAACGTTTTATTTTCAATTTTGTCTCAGTTTCAACCATTTCTTTGTATATCTTGAAGTTTTTGAATGTCTCTGAATTTTTCTTGAGAAATCTAGCTGCATTCATTCTTGTGTAATCATCAACCAGTACCATAAAGTATTTTTATCCATTCAATCCATTTGTTCTCGTTGGTCCACATAGGTCGGTATGTACAATCTCCAATGGTTTTTTCGTAGAGTACTCTTTTGACTTGAAACTGGTCCTAGTTTGTTTTCCCTGTAGAAAATGATTACATAAAGTGTCTATTGTCTTTGAAATATCAGGAATTTCTCTTACTGCTTCCTTTCTACTAAATTTGACAAGATTATCAAAGTTCATGTGACCCATCATTCTGTGTCAGATCCAACTTTCACTCTCCTTTCCTAAACAACGTATTACCTTTCCAACTTCCTTCAAGACATATATGTTGTTTGGTGTTCCTATAGTTGTATCCACTAACCTGCCTTATCCTTCTTTTCTTATTTCACATTCTTTTGAGTCAAACAAAATCCAGTGTCCTTCATCACACATTTGACTTAAACTGAGTATATGGCGCTTCATATCTTCAACAAGTAGAACATTTTTTTCCTTGGCATCCATGTTTCCAAGCTTGATTGTACCTATACCTATAATTATAGATGAGTTATCATTTCCAAATGAAATTGATCCATATCATTCCTTATTCATGGTAAGGAACCTATTCTTGTCACCTACCATATGCTTTGAACAACCACTGCCAATATACTACCCACTTTTCTTATGTTGATATTGTAGAGAAAGTGAGCATTCTTCAGTGTTAAATTGATTTTTCTTTCTTATCCATATCCTTTGTGGTTCATGTTTATGATTGTTTGTATTATGTTTTGCTTCTCTTGTGGGAATAGTCAATCTATAATCTTTGGTCATGTGTCCAAAGTTGTTGCATTTATAACATTCCACTTCATTACTCAATGATCCACAATTGTTGTAGTTTATGTTTTGTGTTTAATAAGGCCTTCTTGGATAACTATTATTTGAGTAACCTTCATAGTTGCTTCTATTCTTGGCATAGGATCTATAGTTTATAGCTTTGTGTCCAAAAATATTACATGAATAACATATTCGAAGAAAAATAGTTTGATACCTGAAGGTGGAATATATTTTGAATGGTGTTTCTTTTATGAAGTCATCTTCTTCTTGAGGTATTATTGGTTGTTGCTGATTTTGAATGTTGAATCTTCTAGATGGTCAGTTTCTCTGGGATATTCTTCTTGGATATTTTTTCTTTCTTCCTTATGAGAACCTTTGATGACTTCCACATAGATTCTTTATTCTGCTTCATGTTTTGTTGTCTTGGAACTCGAACATTTCACAATCTGCATCTGATTGTATCCTAACCTAGAGATATCATAGTATGGCCTTTGATTGTTGATTATCTCATCTAGTATGTTGGTGCTATTTTGTTGCATATATTTCTTATAAAGATATTTTCTAAGAGTGACTATTTCTTCTTCCAAACTTTCAATCATCTTTTCCTTTTCTTCCAACTGATTTTTGAGTGCTTCTTCAATCCTTCTGTCTTCTTCTACCTGGATAGTTAACTTCATGATCATTTTCTCAAATTCTTGCGACTTGGAATTATGAGATCCTTCTTTCATATTTAGTTCTTCCTTGAGCGACTTATTTCTCTTTCTTTATTTCCTTGGTTATTCTAAGGCACTAATTAGTTCTGCTCTGAGATCAACTTCACCTTCTTATTAGGAATATTCTTCATCATATTCTACTGCCATGAAGAGTACTCTTTTTTAATCACTGACATTATCATCATCCTAATCATACAATGAACTATCTTCCCTTGAGTAGAAATTTTCTTGAATTTTTTCTTTTTGTTTATTCTCTGATCTCCTTTTTAATTTTCTTTTTCTTCCTAGGATCATCTTCTTCATCGCAATTTTTATTCTTAGCATACATACATTTAGAAGAAAAATGACCAGTACCACCAAAATTAAAAAATTTCAATGGAAGCATACCTTTGTACTTTTCGGTTCCTCTTTTCAACTTTCTTACGAAGTTTTCCATTTCTTCATCTTCGTATGAGTCATCGATGTAGCTACAATCTGATTTTGACTTTTGTTTGTTATTCTTATTTGACTTCTTGGATTCCTTGAATGCTGCCTCCTTTGTGACTGAATTCTCTTGCTATGTCCTCATTTTATAGGTTGTGAATATCCCATGTAGCTCATCCATGCTCAATGTAGCTAGGTCTACTCTTTCTTCCAAGGCTAAAATCTTTGGGTCATATCTCATAGGTAGAGACCTTAGTACTTTCTGAACAATGATTGGTTATTTCATCTCTTCTCCCAAACCTTTAATGACATTGACTATTTTATCAACTCAATAGGTGGAAATGTATTCATCTTCCTTCATCTTCAATTGTTTGAACTTGGCTCTAAAGGTTTGAATTTTATCTCCCTTGACTTTGGCATCACCTTCATAAATATTTGGAATTTTGTCCCACACTTTGTGGAATCACGATGCATAACATTGATATGTATTGATTCAGTTAGACCATTCAAAATGGTAGTTTTGTCCCTTGAATTGTTCTCTTCAAGTTTATTTCCATCCTTATCTATTGGTGGAGTGGCATCTACTATTGATTTCCATACATCAAATCCATGTGCCGACACATATGTTTTCAACCTTCTTCTCTAGAAGGAATAGTTCTAGTCATCAAATTGTGGTACTCTAATATTAGTGTATTCCATGATCTCATTCTAGTGGTTATATTGTCTCTTGAAGGACCTACTCTGGTACCAATTGTTGGGATACTGAGAGGGGGGGTGAATCAATATGGGCACTTTTATCACTTTTAACCATAGTATATAAACTTCAATTTAATCAGTTTTATATCATCAATGTATCAATCAACAGTATATCATCAATGTATCAATCAACAACATATCATCAATGTATCATGAGCACATAAACATAAGCAACATCACATCACATCAAATACACAGTACACCAAAATTTATGTGGAAACCAAAATGGGAGAAAACCATAGAATTGTTTCTTATATATCAAAGATTACATCCATTGGAAGCATCAACTTCCCAATTCTCCTGCTACAACTAGAAGGAGGCTACGACCCCCTATTTACAGGCTCCAACCTAAAGGAAGACAAAACTCTCTGAATTCTATGGCTCCAACTAGAAGGAGGATACAACCCCCTGATTCTTAGGCTCCAACCTGAAGGAATATCCAATTCCATGTGTTCTCTATCACCAAATAGAAGGAGGCTATAGCCCCCTTTATGTGCCCCATCTTGCCACCCTGAAATATAAGTGTAGACCAACTATCACTACCACAATCACTAGCCCCGTCATTATCACTGTCTCAGTCACTGATCAACCTATCACTGTCACTATCACATCAACCTGCAGTTGTCACTGTATCCTCAACCTTCTATACCAAAGCTTGTACCATACCATGCATCAACTGTGTATAAAAAAATGTAGTATAACATGCACCAATCATGTATATACCATAACATCATATATATCATGTACTAGATCATAAACTACATATAAAACTAGGACCATATACCATAGCATTAATCATGTATAGACCTGTACCATATCATCAATGAAGTTCTTCAAAGAACCCAAACATATGCCTCATTCATATGCGACCATGCATCAAGTGTATACCACAACCATACATCCACATCTCAAGTTGACCCATAACAATCATATCATAACCAGATACAAGAATATACCTATATCAACCATGTAGCCAAGATGTACCTCAATCATGTGCCAAACCAAACATATCTCAAGCATGTATCATACCATAACCAAATACAACAAGGACATAAGCATATCATTACCTCTGTAATTGACCTAATACACAGTAGATCTGACTTGTAGGCTTACTTTTTACTTCACGGACCCGGTACTAGAATTACCCCCAAATTTTTCTTGTCCTCACGGGACTAAGACATCTTGTCACGTGGGGCCTCGCATGACAATCCCTAAGCAACCCACGGGGATGCCTTATGGGACGCTAGTGGCCTGACCCGCAAGGATCAACCAAACTAGGTTTTCATATCTTATCACTCTCCTCTACAACCCCAAAACTCCCACACTTCTCACTTTGTCACTACCTCATAAATTACCATCGCAAACTAGCCAAATGATCACTTTCTCACAAGATAGATATTCAATGAAAGTGTGTGTGAATATCCTTGTGAATGACTCCTTGAGGTGTATTTATAATTTTACTAATTAACCTCTCTCCTTAAACTTAGGGGCTTCTATACTTTCTTGTTACAACCAATTTATCCTTTCATTAAGGACTTGTAACCAACTAGGGCCTTCTTTACCATTCTTCGGGGATTCTAACTTCACAAGGCCATAACTTATCAGTCGTGAGGAACTACGTGGCATACCACCTATCACCAAAAATGGAATGACAAGGAATATCCATCCATGAGTGAGTTTTCTGCATTCACGCCATCCTTCGTGACCTTTTTCCTTGATCATCTATGTGTTCCATAACCATTCCTTTGGGGCTACCATACTTATTCAAGGGTTGACATCAATAACAACCAATATTTCAACAAAAAGTACAAGTAATAAGTATATGTCACAAATATATAATGTTTGTGAATGAACAAGAAACCATAATATTGTCTTTTGTATATATATATATATATATATATATATATATATATATATATATATGAGGATGTAGAAACAAAAGACAGTATAATGGTCTGAGAAAAATATGATTAAGTCGTTGCGAGAATATGGGTCAACAGAGCCAAGTGTGATCACCAAAAAGTATGACATCAAGAGAGAGCAACATGGGCCTCCACGATATCGCTAAAATTTATGTGGTATAATTCATATCTATCCCCCTCAGATTATTCATATATTATCCAGGTCACATAATGCAAGTGAGTGCCCTCTTTAGAGAGCACATCTGCAGTCCTATTACACTCCCTGGAAACATGATGAGCTGAGAAAGATTCACATAATGCCAAGGTGCACATAAATTCTTCATATAATAATGTCAAGAGTAAGTTTTGACATGACTGTTTTACTAATCCAATTTATCCCCAGCATAGAATCACCAAATATTTGAATGGAATAAACCCCCTTTTCAAGATCCAGAAGAAGGATAATATTTAGTGACATGAGTTCGGAATAGATATTTGTTCATGGGAAAAGACCCATTTTAACTTTGAAAAAATGATTATCTGATAAGTAAAGGATGGCACCACCTGCACAAATTTGATTTTGAGATGAACCATCAAAATAGAGCCAAGGCTTAGTATGATCAATGAGTTCTACTTCAATAACTCGAATAGGTTTTGTACATTTAATCTAAGGGAAATGTGATACAATTTTGAGCCCCTAAGCGATCGTTATCTCCAGAATAGTAGTCTTGTCTTTGAAGATGGATGTGTTCCTATCCATCCAGATTCCCCATATTATAAGGAGTGACAAGGCTTTGATCCTTTTAAAATGGGGGGAGGAAACCCAAGACTTCCGATCATCTTCTATCAAAGGGCCATCCCATTGAAACTGCACCTCTAGTTGAGAAGAACAACATTTCCACACCTCTAGTTGAAGAAGAACAACATTGTATGAAAAGGTGTAATGATGATTCCTCATTTTCCTTGCAAAGAGAGCACCATCCAAGCCTTGCGATATTCCTCTTTTTCATGGAGTCCCAAGTGGGTACCTTATTATTGATAATACACCATAGGAAGATTCAAGATTTTAAGGGACAATTAATCTTCTAGAGGCTTTTCCACCACCAAATAGGCTCCCTTAGATGAACCTCTAGATTCAGTTAAACATACCCCAACTTTGGGGTATAAACCCCATGTTGTGCATCTATCTAGACAAACTTGTTATCTCAGTCCAAAATTATGACATTAGAGGAAACCAGTTCTATGAGAAAATCCTTCCAACGAAGCATTAAATACTCTTGTAGAACTAGTTGATCAACACTTTTCCAGCCTTGATTCCAAATAGAGGATCGAGCAAGGTACACAATCTGATTCAGATGAAAAATGCCTTGGTTTTGAAGGACCTGAATTAAATCTACAGGTATAATATGTCTCTCCCCATAGCCAAGCTAGGTGTCTAACCCCAAATGCACCTTATACCCATCCCTAATCTCCCAGGCAAGTCCTTCCTTGAAGATAGGAAAAGCACTTAGAGTGGTTTTCCAAATGATTGAGCAACCAAAATTATGTTTATTGGGATTCCTGATCCAAACAAACACAAAATCTAGATATATGTATTTTTGATATACCACAATAGTCCAGAGGTTTTCATTATGTATAATTCTCCAAGATAGTTTGGTTGCCAAGGATTTCGAGAACGGGATATTTTTTTTGATCCCCCATCCCCCAAATCCTTAGGAATGGCCAATTGCTTCCATTTTACCAAGGTAGAACGAACTTCTCACTTTTACCAACCCACAAGAAGAAGAAACATATTCTACGAGCCCGTTCTAGGACACCCTTTGGAATCCATGCAAGGGACATCCAATACACCGAAATGGCTTCCAACACATATTTTACTAGGATCGGGTGACTAGCCCTGGATAAATAGTGAAAAATACAGGATTTTAAATGCTTTTCCAATTTAGATATGAGTCAGGACCAATCCTCTTTCTTGTAGCCATTTGGTTTCAACGGGAAGCTTATATATTTGAAATCCTCATCTAGATCATAGGAGAGATAAGGGAAGAGGGAAACGTAGTAACCAACCTCGTCCTATGAAATAAATATGAAGGATAAAGAGGAATTACAATCATTGATAACCATCCTTGTTGCTCGGCTAAAATGCACCAAAAGGCCCTAAAGCTTTTCCGCTTCCATGTGAGTGTCATTACAAAAAATAAGAACATCATCAACAAAAAGGAGGTGGGTGACTGATAATCCTTGAGTAATGAGAACCCCATGGAAATCCCCTCTACCTTTTTCATGTGACAATAGTCTACTAAGACCCTCCACAACTAACTGGAAGAGGAGAGGGGATAGAGGGAAACCTTGCATGAGGCCTTGCTCTACCTGAAACAAGGGTGAGGTTGCATCATTAATCAGAAACACAAAGGAAATAGTAGAGATGCAACTCATGACCCAATTAATAAAGAGCACATCAAATCCTATATGAGTGAGAAGAAGCCTGATATATATCTAGTTGACTCTGTCATAAGCCTTTTAAAGTTCAATTTTCAAGACAACTCTTTTTTTATTTTTAACCTTAAAGTTATCGATGACTTCTTGTGCTACTCCAATTACATAATGAATCTGATGACCTTCCAAAAATCCAAATTTCTCTTGCAATATTTGTTGGGTATGTCTTATATTATTTGGACGAGTAGCAGTGTCTACGTTGCATCGAGCTCACAGTGGGGTTAGAGGGGGGTGAATTCCCCTGCGCGGGGGTTCGAGGGTAGTGCCCCCAAGAAAAAAAATTATGCCTCGGGAAACGTGTCACATATTTAGGTGGTTTTGGGGCACATGGTTTCTTTGCCGATGGTTTTCTATTTTCGGTTAAGTAATTATGGTTGTTGACTAATCCAGGTCATTGGGTTAGGGTTTTGGATGTTGTTGGCTCTTATATGTATATTGTATTGTAAAAAATGTAACATGATGAATGAATATAGAATATGTTGGTTTTCTCCGTTTGGGTTTCCAGGGGAAAAATGTTTGTGTAATGTTTTTATTTTCCATTGTATCTTTTCAGTTCTTTTATTGAAAATCTGTTTGTGGTAAATATTGTACAAGGTTAAAATATACATTTGGCATCAGATCTTTGTTGGATTCAGGGGGACGCCTTTGTGGTCAAGGATTTGTCTCAGGACTGTGATAAGCCTTGTTACAGTGGGATATATGTGGTATTGATTTTTCAGGTGAAAATAAATGGCAAGCAATTCGAAGATGGAGATCGAGAAGTTTAATGGTAAAAGTTTTGAGTTGTGTAAGCTCAATATGGAAGATTTGTTGGTGGACGAAGATCAATGGATCGCGGTAGATCTAGGTACTGCAACTACAAGAACTTCAGTAGATGATTGGAAAAAGTTGGATCAGAAGGCAAAGAGCACAATCCGACTGTGTCTCTCTGATTCAGTATTACTGAATGTGTCAGAGGAAGCTACAACCAAGGATTTATGGGAAAAGTTGGGGAAGTTGTATCAGTCTAAGTCCATAGTAAATAAACTATTCCTGAGAAAGAATTTGTATAACCTAAGTATGAGAGATGGAGACTCAGTGGAAGAGCATTTGAACGCCTTCAATACTGTGGTAAGTCAGTTAGTATATGTTGAGATTAAAATTTTAGATGAAGATAAATGTATCAGTTTATTGTATTCTTTACCAGACTTGTGGGATAGTCTAGTTGTGGCCATAGGTAGTAATACAACTTCCTTGAAGTTTGATGAAGTGGTCTCATATTTTTTTTCGAAGGAGATGACATGGAAGAATATGGAGGAGACAACATGGAAGAATATTTGCAAGAGGACATTCCCAGGAAAGAAATAAATCTAAGTTCTCAAGTGGGGGATCTAAGTCCAAGGGTAGATCTAAATCTCTTGGAAAGTTTTTAAAGGTATGTTGGAGATATGAAAAAGAAAGTCACTACAAGAAGCAATGTAGATCCAAAGTTGAGAAAAATAACAGATCTGAAGAATCTCCTTCTACAAAAGAAAAGACCTCCAAGCAAAAAGGAGGGGATGTGTACTTGGCTTCTTCAAGCACACATGTAGATTATGAGGCATGGTTGGTTGACTCTAGTGCATCCTTTCATATGACTCCCCACAGGGAGTGGTTCTGCAAATATGAAAGGTATGATGGAGGTAATGTTTTCTTAGGTGATGATTCAACAACCAGAATCATAGGACAAGGAAAATTCAAGTTGAGGATCATAGATGGAAGGATTAGAACACTGCCTGGTGTTCTGCACATCCCAGGTTTGGCTAGAAATTTGATTTTTGCAAGAAAAATGGGCGATGTCAGTGTAAAAACAATATTTGAAAAGGAAACCTATAGGATGGTTCGAGGAGCAATGGTGTTGCTGAAGGGAGTTCGATTTAGAACTCTGTATAAGCTACAAGGAAGAATTATTAGTGATGGGTTTAATAGTTCCATTGTTCCCGATATGGGAGTTGAAGAAGAAAGAACTCCTACAGTCTCTGGAGAAAAGTTTATGTTGTGGCATCAAAGACTGGGGCATATCGGAGAGAAGGGTTTTCAACTACTACACGATAAGGTATGGTTGAAGGTATGTCTAACTTCTCTCTGGATTTTGATTTCTATGAATATTGTCTATATGGGAAGAAGAATCAGGTAATATTCCCTTCTAGTGTAATGAGGGTAGAAGGAATTTTACAGCGATTTCAAAGTGATGTTTTTGGACTTATATCGGTCCCATCATTAGGAAAATCTATGTATTATGTCTCATTTATAGATGACTTCTCAAGGAATACTTGGATATATTTCCTCAAGAAGAAATCAGAAGTCTTTGACATGTTTAAAGAGTTTAAGGCTCTTGTTGAGAATCAAACAGAGAAAATAATTAAGGTGTTGAGGACATATAATGGTGGAGAGTTCTGCGGGAATGAATTTGAAGAATTATGTAAGAAGTGTGGTATACTAAGGCAAAATACTACTCCATACACACCTCAACAGAATGGACTTTCAAAAAGAATGAACATGACACTGATGGAAAAAGCAAGCTATATGCTCAGTGGTGTCGGGTTAGGGAAAGAATTATGGGCAGAGGCACTGGGTATTACATGTTACCTAGTCAACATATCACCCTCATCAGCCTTTTATGACAAGACTCCACAAGAGGTATGGACTGATAAGGAACCTTCTCTCACACATCTCAAGGTATTTGGTTGTGATGCATATGTTCATGTTCCAAAGGAAAACAGGAGTAAGCTAGTTAAGAAGGCTGAAAAGTGTATCTTTATTGGATATAAAGATGGTCTCAAAGGTTATAAACTTTGGAACCCAGAAACTAAGAAGGTAGTGTATAACCGAGATGTGGTATTTAGAGAAATGAAGGATGTTGTTAAACAAGAAGTCCTACCAAGTAAGGAAGAACTAGAGAAAATAGATTTTTATTTTTTATGATGAATCAGACTCTACAGAAGAACATGAATCAGAAGAAGAAGATCCTCATATTCCAATATTGAGGAGATCGATTCAAGAAATAAGGCTATCGAAAAGGTATACTCCATCTAATTTCCGTTCAAATTTTTCTTTGTCTATTAATGATGATGATCCTAGAACTGTCAGGGAGGCAGTGGATTCATAGGATGGAAATCTCTGGAAAAGGGCCATGGAAGAAGAAATGGCATCTTTGGATAAGAATGAGGCTTGGGATCTAGTGGAGTTTCTAAATGGAATAAATCCCATTGGCAACAAATGGGTATTTAAAAAGAAGATGAATGTAGAAGGAAAAGTGGATAAATACTCGGTTAGTAGCAAAGGGTTATTCCCAAGTTGAGGGAATTGATTTTGGTGATATTTTTTCTCATGTTGCCAAGTTAACCTCTATAATATTTATGTTATCTGTTGCTACTGCATTTGATTTTGAAGTAGAATAGATGGATGTGAATACAACATTCCTACATGGGGATCTAGAAGAAGAAATCTATATGAAGCAACCAGAAGATTATGTTGTGAAGGGAAAGAAGGAGCTAGTATGCAAGATGAAAAAGTCCCTGTATGGTTTAAAACAATCACCAAGGATGTGGTATAAAAATTTTGATACTTATATGTTGGGACTTGGATTCACAAGAAGCAAGGAGGATCATTGTGTGCATTTTAAATTAATTGGTGATCATTTGATTTATTTGGTCTTGTATGTGGATGACATGTTGTTGATAGGAAACAACAAGGAGATTATCCAGGATGTGAAAACTCAGTTGTCCTCTAAATTTGACATGAAGGATCTCGGTGCTTCAAATTTCATTTTGGGCATGGAAATTAAAAGAGATCGGAAAAAGAGGAAAATATGGTTAAATCAGAGAAAATATGTCAAGACAATATTGCAGAGGTTTAATATGCAAGAATGTAAACTGGTCAAGGTTCCTATTCATGTTGGTGTAAAGTTATCTACGAATCAGTGTCCCAAGACATAGGAAGAGGAGGACATGTCTCGTGTTCCATATGCGAGTGCAATTGGCAGTTTGATGTATGCAATGGTTTGTACTAGACCGGGCATTTCACATGCAGTGGGAGTTTTGAGAAGGTATTTGTCAAAACCAGGGAAGGAGCATTGGACAACAGTAAAAATGGTTTTCAGGTATTTGTGTGGCACTGCTAGCTATGGATTGTGCTACCAAGGAAGACCGAGATTGGACAGAGTGGTGGATATACATGGATATAGATCGTAGGAGAACTACAAGTGGGTATGTGTTTAACCTGTTTGGAGATGAAATAATTTGGATGACCAAATGACATGTTGTAGTGGCACTTTCAACTACATAAGTTGAATACATGGCAGCCACTCATGCAAGTAAGCAAGAAATATGGTTACAAATATTGTTTTCTGGTATTGGGTTGGTACAACAATATGTAAGGATAGAGTGTGACAATCGAAGTGCAATTTTTCTGGCAAAGAACTTGGCTTATCATTCAAAGACAAAGCATATTGATATTCGATATCTCTTTGTGAGATACATGATTGAAGAAAAGAAAGTGTCGTTGATGAAGGTGGACAATTTGAAGAATGTTGCAGAATCATTAACAAAATCTATGAGCACTGAGAAGTTCTCTTGGTGTAGAGGATACATGGTCATTGTTGCCTTGGATTGTTGACTCATGGGCATTGTTGCCTTGGATTGTTGACTATGTAACCCTGTAACCCCCTGTATGCAAAGAAAACAACAAGTGGGAGAATGTTGGGTATGTGTTATATTCTTTGCACAAGCAGTAGTGCTTGCGTTGTGTTGGGCACGCAGAGGGGTTAGAGGGGGGGACGCTAGGACCCCCCTAGGGGGGTGCAGGGAGGAAAATGTCCCCCGCACGGGGGTTCAGGGCAGCGCCCCTGAGAAAAACATTTCTACCTCGGGAAACATGTCACATATTTAGGTGGTTTTTCGGCACATGGTTTCTTTTTCGATGGTTTTCTATTTCCGGTTAAGGAATTATGGTTGTTGACTAATCCAGGTCATTGGGTTAGGGTTTTGGATGTCGTTTCCTCCTATATATATTGTATTGTAAACAATGTAACATGATGAATGAATATAAAATATGTTGGTTTTCCTGGTTTGTGTTTCCAAGGGAAAAATATATGTGTAATGCTTGTATTTTCCATTGTATCTTTTCAGTTCTTTTACTGAAAATCTATTTGTAG
Source organism: Picea engelmannii (assembly GCA_009831015.1). Lineage (NCBI taxonomy): Eukaryota > Viridiplantae > Streptophyta > Pinopsida > Pinales > Pinaceae > Picea > Picea engelmannii. The sequence goes on along the minus strand of ML778776.1, from coordinate 406,627 downwards.
TAAATATTGTACAAGCTTAAAATCTACAATATTGTCTCTGATATAATCTCTTTAATTCTCCTAAAGATGATTTTAGCCACTATCTTGTATATGTAGTTGCATAAAGAGATTGGCCTAAAATCATCCATCGTGGAGGGCTTATCTGACTTTGGAATGAGGGAAATAAAAGTGGAATTGAAGGGCGTATGCATGTGTCCTTGGGAATAGGACTCCTATACCACTTTTAAAATATCACTTCCAATGATCTCAAAAAAAACCAAATAGAAATCAATGGACCAACCATCTGATTCAGAGATCTTGTCTTTCTAGAAGATATAGAGAGTCTCTTTTAGTTCGTCCTCTATAACCTCAATTGTAAGCATTTTGTTTCCTTCATCATCCACAAACCTAGGGAAGAAGAAAGGGTGGTGGGTGCTATAGAAGCTATGGGATGAATATTATAGGGTTGAAGAATGATAAGTGTTAGGATTTAAATATTATAAGGGTTCATAAATGTTCACAGTAATGGTCATAGTCTCTATATTCATAATGATAAATGATAAATACCTATGTCATAAATACCTTATACTTTAATAAGGATTTATATAGATTAGAGGTTAGGGTTATGATTTATAAGGTTTGATCATTATAAATGTTAGAGTTTATAGTAATAGTCATAGTCTTTATATTCATAATGATAAATACCTATGTTCATAAATATCTTATACTTTAGTAATTAGGATTTATATAGATTAGAGATTAGGGTTATGGTTTATAAGGTTTGATCATTATAAGAGTTTATAGAGTTACGATTAGTTATTATGAGGTTAGGGGTTATAGGGGTTAAGGTAAGGGATCATATAGTTTAAAATATCTAGGAGTTATAAAGTTAATATAGGATAGAATATAAATATTAATTAAAGATTCTAGTTTTTAGTTATCATGAGGTTAGGGGTTATAGGGCTTAAGGGTAAGGGATCATATAGTTTAAAATATCTAGGATTTATAAAGTTAATACATGATAGAATATAAATATTAATTAAAGTTAATTAAGGATTCTAATTTTTAGGAGTTAAAATATCTAGGAGATATAAGGTTAATACATGATAGAATATAAATATTAATTAAGGATTCTAGTTTTTAGGAGTTATTGTGTTCCTAAATTAATAGCTATAGTAGATAACAACTATAGGGGTTTGATGTTAGAGTGGTTATATATTTTTATTGGTCGGGATTTAATATGTTTTCAATCAATGGGAATAATAACATTTAAGTTTTGATGTTTATAAGTGTTATTAGGGTTATATTGATTGGTTAGTGATAATAGGGTTATCAAGTTTAGATATTATAGAGATGAAAAGAAAAGTTTAGATATTAGAGAGATGAAAAGGATTATGGGATACACTTTATATTGGTTATAATAAAGTGGTTTTAGGACTTTCAGTTAAGGTTATAGAAGAAAGGAGTTATTATTATTAATGGTTAAATTTGTGGGTTATATATATATATATATATATATATATATATATATATATATATATATATATATATATATATATNACTTTCAGTTAAGGTTATAGAAGAAAGGAGTTATTATTATTAATGGTTAAATTTGTGGGTTATATATATATATATATATATATATATATATATATATATATTAATGTTTATAAGGATTGTTAATTATAATGATTAGTTGTTATGGTGGATTATTTCATACTTTTACTTGTAAAATGGTTAAGTGGTTAGGTATTGTATAGAATAAGGATTATAGGGATCATTATTAATGGTTGTAATGGTTAAGTTGGTTGTATTGGTTAAGTGTTAGTTTTTATGGATTATAGTGTTTATAATAATTATATGTTAAATATTATATAGGTTTAGGATTAGGGCTTATAACATATTTGGTTATATGGATTATAAGAAATACGAGTTATTAAGGTTATGAATTAGGGAATATATGAGATAAGGGTTATATTAATAAGGGATATAAATTATGGGTAGGATTCATAGAGGTTAGTGAGATGGGTTATAAGGGTTAGGAGAGGTTATGAATTAGGGAATATATGAGATAAGGGTTATATTAATAAGGGATATGAATTATGGGTAGGATTCATAGAGGTTAGTGAGATGGGTTATAAGGGTTAGGAGTGGAATGGTTAATAAAGTTTAAGGGTTATAATGGGTTAGGTATTATATGTAATAAAGAATAAGGGTTAGAGTGGATTTGCTTATGAATTAAAGGGGTTAGAAATTATAAAGAATAGTTGTTAAATGATATTATAAATTAATGAATATATAGTTAATAATGGTTATAAAAATTAAGTTATATAAATGGTGATATGATTCGGTAGTAGTTATAAGGGTTATAAAAGTTAAGAATTATAAGGTTTATAAGGATTTAAGTTTATAGGGGAAATAAGTTATAAGTCTTAGAGGTTACAATGCTAGAGTGGTTAGGGTTTAAAGGGGTTAGGCATTATATGTTATAAAGAATAAGTATTACAATGGATATATTTAAGGAATTAACTTAAATATTCTTTAAAGGGGTTAGAAATTATAGATAATAGTTTTAAAATGGTATTAGAATTATATGTGAAGGTGTAGGAGAAATTTTAATGAATATCACTAGTAATGATATTATTGTAATGTTTAGGGTTTATAGGTTTTAGATATTAATGAATATGGGTTATAATAGTTTGGGGTGATAGTTGTTAGAATTTAAAATATAGGGGTTATGATGTATAGGGGTAAATAGAAAAGGGGAGATAGGGATGATAATTATAAGGATTTAATTTTAGAGGGGTTATTTAAGATAGTTGTTAAGGCTTTTAGAGATTAACGGTGAAATTTATTAGGTATAATAGGGAATATATGGGTTAAGGGTTATAATATTTATGGATCGAAGATTTTAGTTATTATAGAGGTTAGTTTTTATTGGCTATAATTAAGATAGTTGTTAAGGGTTTTAGAGATTAAAGGTGAAATTTCTTAGGTATAATAGGGGATATATGGGTTAAGGGTTATAATATTTATGGATCGAGAATTTTAGTTATTATAGAGGTTAGTTTTTATTGGCTACAACTTTATGGGGTAAATGTTATATGGCGTGTTGGTTATAGAAATTAGAAATTATAAAAGTTACATAGTTTAAGGGTTATAAAACTTATGAGATTAAGTTTATAGCAGTTAAGAGTTAACATTTGAGTGTACTATATTGAAATTTTTATTATCTCTTATTTATATGATGGGTGATATATTTTATAGGAATTATTGTTATAAAATTATAATTTCTCAAGTCTAATACTTTTTGTAATTTATGCCAACGTATGAGGGTTCTTCGAGAACCTTATTAGGAGTTATAGGAGTTATATGTGCTATATGTTAAAGTTTGTATGGTTTCATGATTAATTTTATAGAAGTTAAGTGTTCAAGGTTATAGGGCTTAGGTTTTACAGGTGATAAGAATATCAAGGTTTAGGCATTTCAAAGGTTATGGGTTGTAAGGGGTATCATCTGTAGGGTTTATAAGGATTATATATTAGTGGTGATAAAGGATTGTGGTTATTTGGGTTTGTTGTTTATGGTAATAATGGTTATAGGAGTAGGGGATCTAAGATTAATTAAGGGTACATGTGATAATGTATATGGCCTATAATATTTAAGGGTTATAGGGGTTACTAGTTTAGAGATAATATAGCTAGATGTAAAAGAGGGAAGTGATGAGGATGAGTCAGGTTATAATTAATTCTAATCACTAGGGGAAATAAGAATTAGTGGGTGTGGTTTATATAATAAAATAGTTATTTGGGTTAGGTGTAATTAGGTAAATATGAGTTAGAAATAAGGGGTTATAAGGGTTATAGTGGTCATTACTTATATGCATTATGGGTTATAGTTGTTAGGAGTTATAAGAGTTATATTTCAAAAACATTAGGAATGTATGAATTGGGGGTCATATGGTTATAATGATTAAGGGTGATATGGGTTATAGGATTTCAAATTTATATAAGTATAGGGGTTTGGTGTTACGGTTATCAAAATAATTGATTTTAAGCATTGATATGGGTATTATATGGATAAGTAGTCAATCATTATTTATCATGGGTTTGTGGTTATCATGGTCTATGGTTAGTTGTTGAGGATTATAGGGGTTAGGAAAACAAACACGAAGGGTTATATGCATTATAGGTTAGTGATGATATGAGTTCTAAGTGTTAGGTATTTTATGGGTTTTTTAGGGTCATCAAATAAGGATTAGGGATTATATTTAGTGATTATTAATTTTAGGGGTTTATTGAGGAAAATTTATGCAAAGTTAGTCTACTAGTGGGGAAGGACCATCAACTCCCATTTGGGCATAACACCATCTAGTAGTGAGGACATACTATCATATAACATTGGTTGTAGTTGTTATTCACATTCAGGGGTTGAGGGAAACCCCGCTAGGCCAAGTGCAATCGGGGTTTCATAGGGAATAACACATGAGTAGAGCTAGTTGTTGGTAAGGTAAGGTAAGTTATGAATGCTCATAAAATAGGATTGGATTGATAAATAAGATACATTATAATTCTATCTATGATTTATTTGGAGAATCCCAAGGAAAGATGGAAATTGGAAAAATGGTCAATGAAATATATTGATCTTGGGCTCATATCCATCTCAGATCGAGTGATGACCGAATATAGTTTTCAATATTGATAGTGAGTGATTATGACCTAACGAATGACATGAAATTATATGTGCATGCATGCCTATATAATGGACTATATCATATAATATAATGGACATGAAATATTATCTTTCCCTAATCCAATCCTTGGTTGAGGGATAACTCTGGTCAAGCCAAGTTCAAACGTAGCGTTGCCCACAACACTTATACTATGATAAGTGATGATATATGTTATGTATATAACATATATATATATATTATATATATATATATATATATATATATATATATATATATATATATATATATATATATATATATATATATATATATATATATATAACATGTTTTTTATATATATAACATAAGAATGCAAACCATCAACCAATTGTACACAAGAAGTTGATAACGGAGTTCGGCAATCTTGCCTACATCTTCGGGCCTTTGTCTTCAGTGCGGGAGGCTTTCTCTATTAAATATTCAATGCTTTACAATATGAATTCAAAATACATCATATAGGGCATCTGACTGACTAGATGTATTTTTCTCTGTCTCAAAAAACTGACGCAACAGACGGCACTGAAAACGGAGTAATAGAACTCTCGGAAACTGCCTCCAAAGCTCAGCTACTTGCACTGCTCAAGACTACTTGACCTTGGCTTCAAGCTTCTTTGTTGCTTCTTTCTTTTGTAAAACCTCTCAATGACTTAGTTTATATAGCCATGAGGTAGAGGGATCAAATCCCAACATCCCACTTTTCGTGGCACTCAGTTTGACCCAATATCCACCAAGATATGGCCAAATAACCAAAACTGGTTAATAAAAAACAATAAAAACCATAAGATATGATCAAAAACCCATTTTATGCCAAATAATAAGGATAAGCCCCTCAAGATGAGCGCACACCCCTATTTATGGTCATCCCTATTTATGGTCATATAGTTGAGCTTCTCGAATTCAAAGGCTAATTCATAGCCATAACTCCCCATAATAGACGCGTGCCCACTAAACCCAGTCATATGGATGAGGTCGCGCCCTTCAAATGTGCCCATTACTATTCCCTTGCGCTTTAAACCTAATAAAAGGGGCTTGATATTACAAGCCTCTCCCTTGGCGCTGTTTGTTGTTGGGGTTGTTCCAAAGCTTAGCGCCTTGCTTCAAGAGGTCATGGGTTCGGATACCATGAGCTCTAAAATATTATTAGACCACCATACAAAGTATTGTAATTTAAATAAATTAAAAAGTGTTTCTTATAACAATAAACATGGTGGGTGTGTTGGTGTTGGGCCATTTCTCAAGGTGGTGGTTATGGGTTCAAAATCCATTGACTTAAAACATTTTTTTGGAACTTGCCATATGTGTGATGACTGGGTGCCACGTGGTACCACCACATTTGCCTAAACTTTGCCACGTGTCAAAACTGCATTGGTCCAATTTTTTCATAGATGTCCAGTCACCAGTCACCACTTGTCAACTTGGATGGATCCCAGTTACCCTGTTGCCTCTGCTGCCACATGTCAATTTTCCACTGCCATGTCAACACTGCTGATGTCAGCGTTTCACTGGACCTGTTGACTTTTTCCCTGTTTGGGAAAACGATCAAAGTGCGGTAACTCTCGCATACAGTGTCCATTTGAGAAAGTGGATATATGGTCGGAATCGGGAGAACGAGACAGACGCAATGGTGTTGGTCTTGTCAAATTCTGAGCACTTTGATTTTTAGGGATTTTTTAGCCCCATCAAGCTCCTGGATCCAAATCTGGATCAGTGACAGACCCCACCTCACATCCACCCCACCTGCCATTGACCCAAGCGATAGAGACAAAGAAAGATCATGAAACCATCGCAAAAAAGACCAAGACTGATAGAGACAGAGACAAATAGTGACAGGGGGCACAGTGAGACCACCAATGTCATCTAAATTGGTAAATTCAAATGACTATTCTCGTCAATCCCTTCAACTAAAATAAATAATTTGGCAATATTCTCATCATTTTCATCAATTTGTTTGAATTTGGAAATATACTCATCATTTTCATCGATTTGGGAATATGCTCCCCCTCCTTAAATCGAGTTTGGGGCTTTAGGTTAGAAATACCCTCAACCCATAATAAAAACCCTTTCACAATTTTCATTCATGAAGGCATCTATGTCTTTAACCTTGAAAATCTCAAAACCTTCAACCCATACTCATTTCTCAACATTAGAAATTAATGAGAAATTAAGGATAATGAATGTGCAGATAAATAAGTGTCCATAGGAAAAAAAATCCCTAAAATAGGAAATAGGAAAAAAATCCCTAAATCATCTCCAAATTTTATTGAGGAAATAGGGAACAAAATACCTGAATTCATGTGCATAATTTCATCAAATAGTATACACAAGCAAGACATCCTAATAATGTTTTGGTATAAATGTTCCTCTGCATGATCAACTTGATCCATAATGCCTAGTGCATACCTCTTTCTACACAAATGTCTCATTTACTAGTAATATTTTGAAATTCACCTCTAGCTTGAAAAGTATCAAGTCATTTATATTTGATTTCAAGCAGGCATAAACAAACCTTCAGGTATGCATAAAGAATTCATACTATATTATTATACATAAAGTATCCTTTAAAAGGTCAAATATTCTCAAAGTTTGGACATAGCCGTGATAGTAATGTTGACTTAGATGTGTTGCATCATCTCACCTTAAAGGAAACAAAAGGGGAAGGAACTGTAAGAGATATAGTTGATGGGTACATAAAAGGGTCTACCATGAACCCTTAAACCTTAATAAATTGAACATAAACTTAGAAGAAAACCAAAAAATGGCATTACATGGTGACTATTGGGATGACAAGATATTGGATGAAATGGAGATGCTAATAAAGGAGTACATAAACATATTCTTACAAAGTCTTATAGAGTTAAAAGGAATCAAAGAGGCTTGGGTGAAATGAAAATAGAACTAAAGCCTAATTCCAAGCCAATTAAGAAAAGGTCCTACAAACTTAATCCCAATGGAAAGAAAAAAGTGGAGGAAATTAATAAAATATTAGTAGATGAATTGGACCTCATTGTATAATAATATGATTGGATAAGCCCCATTATCATAGAGGATAAAACAATTGGCGAAGGGATACTAAGAGTATGTGTTGATTTTTAGGGCTGAATGCAACTTGCACCCATGATCCTTTCCCAACACTATATATTAAGGAGGTACTAGATCATGTGTAGGAAAGGAATTTTACTCATTTTTTTATGGACTCTTAAGATAACACCAAGTTAGGATTTCTAAGGAAGACAAGAAGAAAAAAACTTTTTCAATTGAATGGAGATCACATGTTCATAATGTCATGTTATTAACACTAAAACATTTACAAGTGGTGTGACACCCTAATGTTTGAATTGAAATTTTTTAGTTTTGATTGATAGGATATGGTATTTTGGACTCATTATCCTTTCATTGTTTTCTTGTATTGATGATTCATTGTGATATATCTATATTATGATGATAATTGATATTTCTTTATTGATTATTTGCTTAGCACTGATATTATTGATAATGGTTATGCAACATTGATGATCTTTGATGATGACTTAGCATGGTTATTCCTTGTAATGACATGGTTGATAATTATATCACTCATTGAATAACATGCAATATATACGTACCTCCTTGTTACAATTCTCTTGATATATGATGATGATGTTACATGTGCATGGGTATTGATGCAAGGACTAATATATTACAAGTTGATATACTGATGGAAATACAAGGAAATACACTCAAGGGAATGGATTGGTGTTTAAATGAGGATGACCACCATATATTATCTACAAAAGAGATTAGGAAGTCTCGGGGAAGGGAAATAATTGATAAAATGACATCTAAAGTTAATTGGGGTGAAAGGGATAAGGGGGAAAATATGTAACTTGATTTTACCTTATTCTTAAAACTTGTAATTTCACTCTCAAGCCCAATTTCTCCTTTGTGTGATGATGGGGGAGGCCAAGAGCCAAATATTGTAAAAGGTGTTACACTTTGGAAATATTATAAAAGGACAATCTACCTTTGGTATGGATATATGGCCTAAGCGATGATGTTCTAATATTTTACCATTTTGTGCAAGAAGACTGTGATTTTAAATTTTTTTTTTAGTACTTCAATATAATTGTTCTTGTAAACATATTTTTAAGGGAAGTTAGTTTATCAAACATCAAGTATTGTAGTGAATTATTACTTCAACACTATTTTTATTAAATTCTCCATGAACTTTAATTAAAAATAGTAAGCTTCTAAACATATAAACTTCCCCAACATATCAAATTGAAAAATTGCAAAGTACCTTTTTGAAGCAACCACCCTCCATTAATGCTCCAGTGTTGCATGCATGCATGGAAAACCTACTAAAAGTAGTACTAAATTTTGAACAGAAGATTTGAATATGGTCCCCCTAATGTCAATCTAGAAATGTCTAAACGTAGCACTCAGACTGATCTCAAACTCAAGAACCAAAAGATGTACTCATAAACATAATGAAGCTTGACAATAAATATGCATAGGGATGATTTGATTTAGTTCTTGTCTTCTTATAACTTGTTTAGATTATTTCTAGTACAATGATTGGCCTTATACTTACATGAGGCCCTCCAATTGCACTCCCTCATCCTGAACCACATCTACATCCTATTCTAACTTCCACTTAGCATATCACTTCATTTTTTATAGTGCTCCCATCTACTAGGGGAACCAAGAGGCAATCATATAGATATCCTTTTTACAACCCCATATTAGTGTAGACCCAGAGGACCATTATAGGATTATCCCACGAGTAAAACAAATCCTAAATCCATTATTTTTGTACATGTCTCTCTTGGATAAAATCTCCATCCTCCATTTTCTTAAAATTATGGTCTATTTCAATCCATGAAGCATGAACTCACTTTTACTATTTTATTCTTAAGTTTGCAAAAAAATGAGTGGGTTGAGAATTGTATTGTAACAACAAAAGTCACATATAGTATTATTTTCTTGTGGTTTCATTGAGTGAGGGAAGTTCAGGTAGAATAAAGGAAAGTTAGACATCTAGTAGGTCTAAGAGGACAAGATCAACTAGAGGTGAGAAGATTAAAAGAAAATTCCATAGACGGAAGGAATTTTTTCATGCTAAAGGGTGGTCATTTCTCATGATGATGAGACATAGATGACATTGACATGCCCTTGAGGTACAAACATCTAGTGAAATGATGGGTACCCAAGGATCTTCCTCAAATAAACATTGATTTTTGTGTCAATGAATAGATACGCTGCATTGCTCCATCGTCATTACATGGTTTGGGGATATTTTCCATGGATAGCATAAATGTTTGTTATGGTGGAATAACTAAATTTATGGAGTATGTGGGACCCTATTACAACTACAAAGATTGGATACGGCTAGTCCAATATACAAAAATTATGTGAAGATATGGTATGGCTACAAATTATATACAACTAAAAGACAATGATCAAAATAAAGGAGCATCTATATATATTAACGAAAGGCCAAAAGTAGTGGGAAATATTGCAGGGTTTATAAACAGTACATGAACCGCGACCACTAATAAGAAACCCAATTGCATATTTGATGGGGGTGAAGGAAATCGTGTATTCGTATGTGCAATAAAATCAATAGTTGTAGGGGAAGATTTGTTGACTTATTACAATTTGAATCGAGTAGATACAAACGTTGTTATTATGGGGGTGATATGTATACTATTTTACCCAACCTGTAAGAAATGACACTTACATTTTGTGATTATCATTTACTATAATATCAAGATTATCACAAACACATATTTCAACATCTTGTTCATCAAGATTTTCCAAGACAAGACAAGAAACATACATTGTCTTCAATATGATCCTCTAAACTAGAACTAAAAACTCATATGGAAAGATATTTAATGATAATACCGATCCTTGTTTTTCTACCACATTAGGATCACTCCTGAAACTTGTAAATATTTTGGTGTTATGTTTTTTACAAGTAAATCATCCACTGAAATAAGATAGATACATATATACAATTAAAAAAATACCAATCACCATTTAGAATACATGGCTCTCCAACACAATCTCTATGGACGACCCCTGGAAACCCATGTCAAAGAAAAAAATAACCTCCATCTCTACCTTTTGTACATGTATCTTCAGTCTTATTATATGATTTTGTCTTAAAATTTCTTTGTCTTGTCATAGAATGTGCCACTTCATGTAAGGAATACCTAACATATGAAAGATAGATACTATTGTAAGGATTCCACCTTGATTCTCATCCAACATGTTCTTCAAATTGAGAACATATAATCTCATTATTGTAGCATTTACAAAATATACTAGATCCTAGTTTATATCCATCTCATTATGTAACATCTACAATGTATACCAAATCCTATTTTATATCCATCTAGTAATCATTGTCCTTTTACATAACAGGAAAGCTTAGTTCCATTAATCAAGTTGTGTGGCTTAAAAATTATTGTATGCAAATTCATATCTCTTTGTTGTGTCCTAGCTTGCACACTAGGCTTTCCTTATGCTTTTTTCTCCAACATTTTAAAATGTATACACTTGTTTGCTTCCAAAACATCATGCAATGAACTCCCAATGTCAAAGATGATAAAATTTCTAGCATACATTTCCATACTACCAGCATGATACTCAAACTTGTAGATATTGACAACTCTTCTTCCTTTTAATGATTTTGATATAACTTTGGGTCATTGATGAGAACCCTAGAGAACAAATTCATGTTGTAAAGGATCGGTTTGTTAGAGATATAACAGTTTGTGTTCCCATTGGATCTCCAAATTGCAATGGTCTCCTCAAACTTGGTCTTCTCACCTTTTGATGCAAGTCTACCTGCAACAAATTGACTTACAATATCTCTTCTCTATTAAATATATGTGCATTCAATTGATGGGATGTGATTTTAGCATGCAAGTTGAGGTTTAGATCTATTTTGTAATTTCAAGTTGCATCTATGTGTATGTTGAGGTTTGATATCCAAATCAATGAAATAATAATGGATAGTAATATGTATGGGTAATTATGAGATAGGAGGAAATTACCACATCAAATGATTACGCCAATCTTTATAGGAAGCATGTTATGATGCCTTTGATATGAATCCATTTGGCCAACAAAACCATTTTTAATATTTTTGTCCCATGTCTATTCATGAACTAACTTTATTTCGCATACATTTTAATTTCTTCTCTTTTTTCTAATTCTTATATTCACATTGCATTGTTGGCAACACCATTGTCCTAGGGTGATAGGGGGAAGGCAAAAACCTTCCAGCAGTCCACAAATCCTACAGAGGATGAGCTTACTGATTGATGTGGATTATTTTCGTAATGAAATGAAAGCAGAGATATTACAATGAAATACACATAAACATTTCCAGAAATAGAGAAATACAACAATACATTATTTCTATTAATGAAAGAAATGTACAGAGACTGTAAAAATACAGAGTGCAAGACTCGCTAGAATGGTGGTAGCTTTATCTCTGAGAAGAGATGTGATGGCTACACTCATTCTTAAGAAGATGATTACAATGAATTTGTGAAGGCCTTTTTATGATAAACATGAATGTCAAAACCCTAGACATCCAAAAACCTAACCCTAGGAGATGAAGCACCAAAAGTCATGTGGGCCTCGTTGGGGTAAGTTAGTAGATTAACTTCCCGAGGTCGTAACTTTTGCATACGATCTATGTTTTAGGTGCGTGATAGCCCATTGGAAAGGTATTTTCGAGAACTATGCACTATTCAATAAAATTGTGACTTTGTCTACAGTTTGACTGTGGCAAGCCCATAAAACACTGTTTAGAGCCCCAAAACAGCCCTGAAAGTACATAAATATGTACTGACATGAAAACATACAAAATAAGCCAGTTGGAATAGGTGAGCGACTAATAATATCCACCTAGATGTTGTGTAATCATTTAGGACAACCTTGTAAGTGCAGAACCCACAATTAAAAATAAATTTCCCCATTACAGAGAAACGTGTTGAACTGAAAACTGTTAAGATGAGCTAGTTAGCATTTGGAACAGGTGGGTGGCCACCAATATACACCTGGATCAATCCTCACCCCTTAGGAAACAATGGTCTCCATTGCATTGAGTGTCTAGGGTAGAGGGGAAAGCATTTTCTGAATATGAATCTTGGTTAGTTGTGTGCCTTGTTGGAGAAGTGTTGCTTGGTCCGTGGAAGGCTATCACGAACCTTTTGTTGGAGGGGTTGAATTTTTTCCACCAACCTGTTTTCTCTGGGATTGACAGGGCACTGTGTAGGAACCATCATAGGTGAAGAAACAATATCTTATTTCTCTTATGCAATCTGCTTCTGCTGGATAGAAGGTGTTGAGGTTTCAGTAGTTGTAGTGGCATTTTATGCATCCTTTGAACAAACTGTGAAGAGGATGAATTTTGCAGTATGAGAGATTACCTTGTGGCATTATTTTGGTGGAAGAGTAGTCAGAAGTACTTCTGGTATCCTGTAGAGCTGACTCCCCAAAGTAATAATGACACTACGTGGTCGAGACTCATTAACAGCATGATGTTTCCACATATATGGTTGGCACAAAACAACATCACAGACATCAAGAGGGGAAACATCACACACTACCTCTTCCTTGAAGGGTTGGATACCATAGGACAGGAAACACTGTTGGTTGACACGGAGATCTCGTCCCTGGTGAAGCCACCCAATCTTGTATGGTTGTAGGTGTGGTGTTGTCGACAACCCAAAATGTTTGACAACCTCAAATAATATGAGGTTCTTCTGGCTACTACTATCAACAATGAAATGAAATGGGGTCCCCTTCACCCACATCTGTGAATGGAAGAGGCACTCCCCCTCTTCAGGATCTAATGGTTCTTATGGTTGAATTGTTGCAGTCGCAACAGTAGCAGTAGGTTATGTGTCGATGATCTTTTTGTTTTAAATATTTTCTGGATCATATTTTGAATCAAGGTTCGGCTCCTTGTCTTTGACCTCGGCCACCAATGACTGTTTCAAGCGACATTCAATGGTGTTGTGCCAGGGGATTTTATGGAAGTCGCACCACTTCCCAGTGTCATTCTTCGTCTTTCCTTTACCCTTATTTTCCTATGTCTTGGAATGGTTGTCGTAAGTCTCTTGGTTAGGGTCATCTTTACCATGCTTTGGTTGTTTTGGATTTGCATACGGTGCCTAAATATATGCTTGATTTTGACATCATATAGATAGGAAAATCCTAATGATGATATGTTTAGGAAATCCATTTCGGTTTGTATGTACCTATGTAGAGCCCTAAGGTATTTCAGAACCAGATATCGCTCGGATTCTTTGATACCCATCTTGGTGTGCAAGGTATGGAAACTATTTGTGAACTCCAGCACTGTTTGGCTCTTCTCTTGCCCTGGTGTGGTCCATCTCATGTATTGGTCTTCATAGTTATCAACAAGGTATTATTGTTCCTTGATTGCATCCACACAAAAATCCCAAGTGGGCTCGACCCCATATATTTTAGATTCCTCTGTGGAACTTTTCTCCCAGTAAGTTTCCCACAAGTATTTGACATCAGGGAGAGCCTTGAGGAGTGTGAAGGTGAATTTTTCCTTGTCAGAAAAATTGTGAACAGAGAAATAACCTTCTAGCAGATTCAACCATTTTTCTAAGGCATCTGCATCCATCTGACCTTCCAATACGGGAATATCAAAATCAACTTGTACCTTGAAGGGAGAGATTCCTCCAAAGTGGTCGCTTGATGAAGATGCATATGTTGCTATCGGCAGGCGTTGAAGGATGTGGGAAAAATTCTCCATCATTTCATCCCTCGGTTGCATGAGAGCTTGCTCAAGCAATGGGTTAATGGAATCTTTTGCTCCATCATTTTTCTTTTCTGCTTCCATAGAGGGTTTCTTGGGCATGCGAGAGTGATTGTCATCAAGAGAGACAAGATCGAGACCCAACTTGCTATACTCGGACCTCGTTGGGAAAATGCACTGAAAAACGATCAAGAGCATCCTTCTTTGATACCACTGATCTGAATTATTTTCAAAACAAAATGAAAGAAGAGATATTACAATGAAATACAAATAAAAATTTCCATAAACAGAGAAATACAACAATACATGATTTCTATTAATGAAATAAATGTACAGAGACTATAAAAATATAGAGTACAAGACTCGCTAGAATGGTGGCAGCTTTATCTCTGAGAAGATATGTGATAGGTACGCTCATTCGCAAGAAGATTATTACAATGAGGCTCTGAAGGCCTTTTTATGATAAACATGAATTCCAAAACCCTAGATATCCAAAAACCTAACCCTAGGAGTTGAAGCGCCAAAAGTCATGTGGGCCCCATTGGGGTAAGTTAGTGCATTAACTTCCCAGGGTCATAACTTTTGAATATAATCTTCATCTTAGGCACGTGATAGCCCATTGAAAAGGTATTTTCAATAACTACACATTATGCCATAAAATTGTGACTATGTCTACAGTTTGACCGTGGAAAGCCCAAAAAACATTGTTTAGATCCCCAAAATGGCCCTGGAAGTACAAAAAGATGTACTGACATGAAAACTTCCAAAATAAGCTAGGCGGAATAGGTGGTCGGCCACCAATATCCACTTGGATGTTGTGTAGGGATTTAGGACAACCCCATTAGTGCAGAACCCATAATTACAAAGAAATGTCCCCATTACAGAGAAACGT
The DNA here is from genome assembly GCA_009831015.1 of Picea engelmannii. Lineage (NCBI taxonomy): Eukaryota > Viridiplantae > Streptophyta > Pinopsida > Pinales > Pinaceae > Picea > Picea engelmannii. The sequence goes on along the minus strand of ML778776.1, from coordinate 391,231 downwards.
GTTGAACTGAAAACTGTCAAGATGAGCCAGTTGGAATTTAGAACATGTCGGTAACCACCAATATCCACCTAGATCATTGATGAAAAAAATTATTCATCCACCAACCTAGTCGAAACAATAAGGAATCTTGTAAGAAAATCAAACATCGAACTCGCTTCTTTGATTCAGATTCTGTCGTGGACACAGGAAATAAAGGAAATAATTAAAGACTTCATGGAAAAAATTCATCGCTATGGGGTAAGAAAGATATTTAATTATCCCATTTAATTTATTTTGGATTTTAATTTTAATACTCTTACAACTTATAAAAAACTCTTTATTTTTACAAGAGTTTTTGCAGGATTTTGATCCCTAGGATTTTCCTATAGAGGCGAGTGTTGGTGCCAATGTCATTGCTACACCGGAACAACATCGTACAGGTACACCCCCTGGGGTTGATTTCAATTTTGGTACTATTCCAGTCACTCAGAGAGGTACACCCCCATGGTCTGTGTCATTATTACACCCGTCCCTGAAGCATGTTTTCCCAGACCTTCATGTGTCACTAGCACGGGAACACTATCAGTTACCTTTTTGGTAAACAATGAGCTCATCCCTATGAAAATAGAAAATCTTTCAGGTATTTAAGATGTGCTTTAATTATTATGAACAATCTAATTGAAATTTACATATAATGTGTGATTATTTTAAATTAATGATAATATCATTTTGCAGGAAACGATACATTTTATAAATGCATGAATGAACTGACCTTGGATATATTTGGTCCCACCATACACAGAAGGTGTAATTCCCAAAGTTCCAAGTTAAAATATGAACTCATTAACAACTTGTTTGGCTTGTTCAATGAGGGATCTTTCAGCAAATATGGAGTCTCCTCAAAAGCAGGTGCATATTTAAAATATATGTGGGACCAATATAGGGTTTATCTGCAAAAGAACCCTAAGTATGAGCATCCTCCAATGACTCCTAAGAGGGAGTGGAAGGCTCTACAAGAATATGCAAAGGAGAAGATTCTCCAAAAAGAAGGAAAGATACCACCTGGCTCAAGAAGGTATGTAACACTTATAATAATGAAATTATGATGCTTCATCGTCATTGCGACATCTAATTACATATTTGAAACTTTTCAATATAGGCTCCAAGACACATACAAAGCCACCAAGGACAGAATAGAAAACATGGGCAGCACAAACTTGGCTCGGGTGGTTACTTGAAACTGCCCATATGAATTGTAAGATAAAAAAATCAATTGCGTCCAAATAATATATTGTTAACAATTTTAATTTAATTTCACAGAAGAAGAAAAATACATGTTCTTATGTAAATTTGCATGGATTGGAATTCAAAGAAGCTCCAATGGAGGAATACCTCAAGATTTATTTCAAGTCATGGTTGGACAGAGAAAAATATTGGGGGGAAAACAACCTTTCGACACTCAAACCGACACACAGGTAAAAAATCAAAGAAGATTATTTATAATTTATTACGTGTACAATCTATTGATTATTATTTTTGGCCATAAAGTAATGTGTTTGGTTTTTTTAACCATGCAAGAAACAAAGAAACAAGTGTCCCCACTAGCGGAACACAGCCTAGTGACAGTAGAATGTCACCCAATGAAGGTGGGGTGCAACTCGGTACTGGAGGTATTTCATGTTCTATAAAAATGTAGTATCAATTAAAAATATTTAATTGCAAATTGTGTATTAATTATAACCTTTCCTGTTTCAACTCCAGAGCATCTAAAGGATGAGGCTAGACAAGAAGAGGAACATATGACCACATCTAAAACTACTATGCTTGTCTTTGCTACTCAAGCAGGTAAAGAACACTCTAATACTCTTTTTATTAACAAAATACTTGTAATAATAATAACAAAAAATATCAATTTAACATTCCATTCTTATTGCAGATCTTGATCCACGCCCCCCCTTGTAGAAACCTCGACGTCATGAGTACATGACTAGGTTGTCAATAAGACAGGCATAGGCCAGAACAACTGAAGGGGAAGAAGGAACTGAAGACCTATTTTCTGAATTCATTTCAAATAGAAAGAAACCGAAAAAGAAATAATTGTACTTAGAAACATCATGTACCATATTGTGAAAACATATTCCTGATGATAAAATTTCTTGAGATGAAGTATTTTGTGTCAATGAGTAATGAATGAATGAAAAAATAAATGTTATATCTTAATGATTGATTTCTATATGTTTCTTTATGCACAAAACCATGTATGTTTCTTTATGAATTTGTTGTTTTGCTAGTTTCTATGTATGAATCTTAATGTGTTGCATTCAACTATTTTCTAGTAGATAAATTGGGTACTGGGGAATTGAGAGTGATGTGGGGGGGGTAGTGGCCATAAGTTTTTCCACCTTCACGTGGTTGGCCATGTTCAGTAGAGAATAAATTATTATTTGGATAATCTTAGAGCAAACCTCCCTCGATCCAACAAAGCAACAACAAAGTCAATGTTTACTTCATTGTTTCTCCGACAAATCGAGGGAGGTTTGCTCCAAGATTAGACTACTCCAATAAATTGTTCTCAAAACCAAGAGGATCTCATTGAGGTATTCATGCACTCAAATCTTTTTAATTATTATTTAGTCATAAAAATGTTTGTTAATTTATTTCATTATTTTTTTTATTCTTTAAGTGTTGGTTAAATTATTAGAACAACTAGTGGAGAAGATGTATTGGACCAGGGTTAAAGAATATTATACGAAAACAACAATCGAATATCCAGGTATTTGAGATTTTATTTCATTTCTAATTACTATTTTTTTATGAAAATTACTCCCTTAAGGATTCAATTCAAGGAAATGAATATCCCAAGCATAAAGTTGGAGATATTGCCTCTATAAGCATTGGTTCCAAAAAACAACCCTAATTTTCAAGAAATAGGATACATTATTAAACCTTATAATTTTATCCTCAATGATTACTTCTAAAATATTCCTACAATCAGGTCCAACACAATCCCATGTAGCCTTATAGAATTCACATAGAATGTCATCAAGCCCAAATATATATTTTCCATCATCCATTTCCATCAAATTAGATGTAATTCCATCCAAATTATGTCCTAATTACAAATCCTCTCATGCTCAATTTATAGGTTACTTGGTATAACATTGAGGCACATGGGCATGGACATCCTATGCTCTTCACTCCTACTTTCTTCTCTCTCCACCATTCTTCACTCTCTCTCTCTTTAGCCCCCCCTCTATCTATGTCTCTCTCCCTTTCACACTTTGACACTATATCTCTCTACTCCCTCTCTTTTTCTTCCTCTCTCTCCCTCTCATACTCTCAAACATTCTAGTCTCTCTCCATTTCTACACTTTATAGCCTTCTCTCCCTTTCTATATATCCCCCCTTATCTCACTCTTTCTCTCTCTCTCTCCCCTTATCACCCACTCC
>ML778776.1:361433-379368 GCA_009831015.1 Picea engelmannii | reverse complement strand
AATTGTTTCTCAGTTTTACTTTCAGGTAAACATGATCTCCAATATTAAATTTTGTATGTGTCCCTTTTAAATCTACATAACTCTTATGCATGTCTTGTGCACCTTTCAAGTTTTTTTTTTTTTCTTTCTGAACTATCATTTCCATTTCCTTTAACATGTCTGGTCCTAAAATAATTATGTCAATGGGATTGTTCCAACTCATAGGTGTTTGACACCTTCTTCCATATAACACTTCAAAAGGACTCATTTTTAAAGATGACTCATAACCATCATTGTGTGAAAATTCAACTAGATGGAGATAATCCTCCCATTTTGTTGGGAAAGCCATAACATACATTCTTAGCATATCCTCAACAATATGATCAGTCCTTTTGGTCTGACCGTCAGTCTGAGGATGGTAAGAGATGCTAAAAATCAGTTGTATGTCCAGACCACTGACCAAGGTTTTCCAAAAATTGGAGGTAAACTTTGTGTCTCAATCATAAATGATTGGTTTAGGTAGACCATGCATCCTGGAAATCTCCTTCATAAAAATATCTACATTATTTATAGCCTTCTGAGTAGATTTTACCAAATTGAAATGTGCATATTTCGTAAGTTTGTCTATAACCGCCATTATAGAATCATTATGCTTCTTAGTCATAGGTAATCTTGTGATGAAATCCATACTAATGAATTCCCATTTCCATTCTGCAATGTTTATAGGCTTGTTGTAGGGATTTTACACCCTACAAGAGCTGAGCTCCCTTAGGTTCTTCCTATACCTAAGACAAGAACAGAGATACGAACAAAGGATGATTCTAAACTTGATAATATGTCATAACATACAAATATATCAATTCTCCATCAATGAACACACAAACTTACATGGACAATCAATTAGAGGGAAACATCCATCATATCTTTTATTAATCAAGTAAGCAATATCGAAAATTACAGGTGTAAACTGAAGAGATATCTTTATGCCACCAAAACGCCAGAGTAACCTTGCTAGTTCTTTCTCCCCTTTCCCATGGAAATGGATTGGTTCTTATAGGGATTTAGAGATAAGGCCATATGGTTAATAGGATAATATCCGCAGGCTCATAATGGAAGCCTTCTCGAGACTAAACCCCGAGAAATCAGAGGAAGGTCTCATCCATCGCAACCAAGTCCAAAAAAGGGAGCTTCCGGGCTTGGTTGTGACCTAAGCATACAGACAAAGTGACACGGTCGTGACTTGGCAGTCCAAAAAGGGAAACCAACCCTTTCGATTGTAGGCTTGAGAAAGGACAAGTGCGACCGAAGGGAAATTAGGCTAGAAACTCAATGGGAAAATGATGAAAATGGATGAATTGGGTATGTGACCTCTAGGAGATGATGTTGCAAGGGTTGGGGGGTTAATAACACTATAACAGATGCCCCCTAAAGTGTGAGGTCATAAGAGGTGTCTGATGTCCAAAATAATTTACCAATAAAAGGTGTAGAGCTATGGGCAAAGAAGCTTAGAGAAGAGCATCACCAGTCCTACAGAAAAAAGATCCCCAAGGCGTGCATTCCCATGCTCAGTAAGACAGATGAGATCAAAGTCACCATAAATACACTGTGGATCTTTGCATGACACAAGTGATGGCCACAACAAAATACATCGTGGATCCATCAAGAAAAAAACATGGCATGATTCATGGCCATGAAAGTATACATTGTGGATCCATGAAAGACGCAAGTGAAATCATAGCCACGACCAAGTATAAATGTGGATCTATGTAACATTACACAAAGCAGTGAGCAATCAGTGAAGTGCTCATAAATATTCTCCATTGTAGCCTGGGAAAGAATATCATTGATCAAGAGGGTAATAGTCCCCGCGGTCTTTGTCCGTAATCCAAATGGTATGATTCTATGACATGAGAATAAATGAGTTGAAGTTGAGTATGGTATAAACCATCTGATTACTAGTCATTAATGTATATCATTAACAGATGTGAGGGATTCCACTGATGATGATGATGGAACCCAATATACTGAGTACAATCTACAAAGTGTGAATAAAGGAGTTGAAGTTGAAAACTTGCAGATTCATTCGATGGGAGTCAATGATGTAAACCCATCATCAAAATGCAAGGAGACCTGCCACTGATGTCTACAAGTACTAGGGTATTGAAGGGTTTCTAGATTTGAATCATGGATAATGCGTTGTAGTCGACAAGGTGAAATCTGTCAAAGGAGGGCCTTGAGGTATCCCCCATCAATCGATGTGAAACAAGTAAAGATAGATGTTGTGAGAATGATAATAATGGAGCGCGGCTGACACAGGGATGATGAAGATAAACAAGCATAAAGGAACGGTAGGTGGTTGACATAGGTAGAACTTCCCTTGATCAAGTATGCACGACAAATGACTTGACTCGAAAACATTAACTCAGGTGAAGACAACAATAATTCTTCATGGACCGGTGAGTGGAACATGACACAATGATGGGAATGGTGGTCAATGAGAGAAAATGGATAACCTGATTGTTGTATGTGGTGGTAAAACATGTGCATTGTTCAAGGGAAACTCAAAGTAATGACAGTTACCAGATAATGAAGATAACAAGACGGAAAAACCCTCTAAAAATTCCCCACCGTGATCAGTGAGTACCTCTTTCTAGTTTTACGAGTTGGAGGAGGATAACATTGTTGACGATAAAAACCGCAATGAGGTTTTTCACCCGCAAAGTATTACTAAAGCCTATTATTTTAACTATGCTAACGATATATAATACTAGTACTTGGGACCCCTTGTAGACTGGAGGATCATATAAGGTTCTTGTTACACATTTATGTTGTTGCTCGACACTGCTTACAGGGTTCTACATGATTGATGATGAAATATCAGTTTTGTTTACGACATAATGGCAGATGGATAATGGATTTTATGTGTTGGTTTTGTTGCTCTAAACTCTAAATTCTATGTATGAATGGCTTATATTCACTGTTATTACATTGCTATTGGTGCCATGATTTATTGCCTATTACACTTGCACAATACATATGTTAGTTATAACAAGAGATAAGAGCAATATAGAAACAAATCCAAGAAGAAGGAACTAAACTATGTTATGCTATGCTATACTATATGCATTTGAAATTAAAGAAATTGATGTTAGTCCTAACTAGGAATGTTAGTGGCTATATGATTTTATTGAGTTATATGAGGTGCATGTGATATATGTTATAGTATGGTTTTGGGAAATGGTTAATATGGATTGGGTGGCGCAATTGGCAAGCAATGTATGCAAGTTTCGATGCATGGATTAATGGTTGGCTAGTTGTCGTGTACTACATAATTGAACGAGAGTGAGGATGGAAGCGACGTGCAGTAAATTCATGTCACTCCATACTTCTCCCATTGGCCGTCACCATAGCATGGTATTGTTCATTTGGTTTTTGTTGTGGTTAAGCTCTGAGATTCAGGCATGGAAAGAACTACTCAACCAAGCTCGCATTTTTAAGGCCATTTGGTTACAGGTATGTTTTTTTCACCCATCCATGAATTCACTCTGCATATGAAATGAACATTGGCTCGGTGATGTATTGGTATGTGTTTTCTTGAGGCTGGAAACTGTGTAAATGAATGGTGTTTTCTCTGGAATGATTGTACGTGTTATTCGTTGCAAATGAGAAAATTGATGGTTGAAGTCGCGATTTCATTGGTTGTTTTGTGTGGTGGAAGCCGTGATGGCTCTCTATTGTCTTTATGGGTTTTTGTTGGTAGGTTTCATTATGTTTGGCCTTGTTGGTCATCTCCTCATAGTCATTGTAACCACACACGGTTGTATTTGGTGCTATGGAGTTGTTGTGTATGATTTGAACCACCTTTTGGTCACTGCATATCGTTTTCCACCTGGTCAAGGGCTCATTTTATGTTATTGGTACATGCACAGTTGGTTATGGGTGGATATTATTCCAAGAAGATTTATTTAGGGTTGGTTGGTAGTACCTAGGCTCTGCATTTCTATCAGGATTGTTCGGCTTTTGAGGAAAACCATGAGAGTTAGTCCCCTGCATGTTCTTGGCATTGGTTACTAGCCAGTAATAAACCTCTGCTCCTTAGCATCATGGTCTACCCTACCTGGTGTCGAACTATCACCCTATCATACAAGCTAAGGGTTATAATGCTTGTGGTTCCATCGTACTTGTCTCAAGGGTCTCTCACTTAGTGTCGATAAGGTCGACCTCCAGTCTCCCTGTGTTTTGTTCCACCAAGCGCACCCTTGGTTATTTTGTCATTAGTTACAGAACCCGATTTTGATAATTGAACCAGTCACACCCTATCAGGTATCTTGTTGACTATCATGAGTTGGTTGAGTAGCATTGACAGTGGCTTTGATTATTGGCTCATCTTTGTTTGATCGGGTTGATTACCCAGTTCTAATCAGAAATGATAATTGGTATATAGTCATTGCATTCTTTTATTATGACAGTGAATCAATAACTCAGTGTGGTTTAATTGGTTGATTAGAGAGTTGTAATTGGAAATGATAATGGGCATACAATCGTTGCCTCCTTTTGTTGTAATAGTTGGATTTATAACTCAACATTGTTATGAATGGTTTGATTGGGAGTAATTGGATATGTACAGTCACAGAGATCCCTCTTTGTGTTATGCGTTGGTTTGTGTGTTCCTACAACGTGGTAAAAATTGAAGTGGTGGTTGTTGTTGTTGTGTATTTAATTTGCCCGATCGGGATTTTTGCAATTTGAAAAGTTGATAATTGTGGCTTGGTTGTCTATTGTGTATGATTTATTGATATCGTGCATAGTTTTGTTTTATTTCACCATCAGAGATGAGCACAGGGTTTTGGTAGTATGGTTTCATTGCAAATTTAATTGTTAAATTTGTCCAAGAAATGGGATCGGGCATGTTTAAAAAAGAGTATGCTCAACTCAAGAAAGACCTGTATTTGTGTTTGATTTGAGAAATTAATTTATGGGCAATGGTTGATGTTTTTATGTTGAGCAGAGTTGAAGCATTATGACTGTGTGTTCATTGGATTTTGTTTAAATATAAAAGGGAAGGAATTGAAAAGAAACAGAATTCTTTTAAACAATACGAGTGAAGTCATGACGATTCTGAGTATAATTATATTTTGTGTTAATTGAAAGTTTTTGAAGAAATTGAATGTGAAACAGTGAACAAGTTTTAACACATAGTATTGTTTAATTGGCCACAGTAATTGTTTAATTGGTGTTGGAATAGTTGTATTAAATATAGAACTATTTTTATGGATTACTTAATTGGTTTTTTGAACAATATTCGCTTTTTTCCCTACCATTATTTCACTTTTCACTCACTACAATTCCCCTCGCCTTCCCATATTCACTATCCACTTCCTGTTCCTAAAATTTAATTATAGTTAAGATAAGTTTTGTATTATGACAGTTAAGAGACCGCAGGGATGAATTACAGTGATACATTCTTTTGGTTTACGATACAGTTGATTGTTTGATGTTTGTGAGCAGTAATCATGATCTTTTCCCCCTCATTTTAAAATTTTTCGCTCAATACAACCCCTCACATATCCCAGAACCCTTGTTCACCCCCTGCTCATGGACAACTCCTAAAAAATTTGTATGGATTGGATTGCATGAGTCTGATATGTTGTTGAGACAAATTTGATTTCATATTTTAAAAGAGTTGTCATGTATGGTGGTTAAAGAAATTATTTGCTAATCAATTATGCATACAGTAATGAGATTTTTTAGCAGAGGTAACCATGGCAGGGGTAACCGAGAAAGAGGTAATTGGAACAGGGGCCCTAGAAGGCCAAGATTCTCTATACACTTTGATGCAGATTCACAAGAGTTAGGCCAACTATTTCAAGCTGGGTTTTTTAACTGGATTGGGCAAGGAGTGGTCCAACCTAGCCTGAAAGGCCTCCCTTCCAAGCCCCACAGGTCCCTGGTATCCACGTGCCTCCTCGTGTCTCACTGCAACCTGAAGTTCCTGAAAATGACAGATGGCAAGAGATTCTCCACCCGACAGTCTCCCAACATCGTGGCTAGCCTAACCTGTCCCTACCTTCTCCCCGACCTATCAATCAAAATTTCCAAGATGCCCTTGTCCACTCACCATTCCAGTCTTCCCATGCAAGTAAAAGTTTGAAAACCAAGGCCCGTCATACTCCTGACAAAGGAAAAGCCATTGTTGCCCCTTCCTCACCCTCATATGACTCTGATAAATCTATGTCCTCCCACATGCATTTGAGAGATGATTGCTCTCATGTGATCAGTGAGATTAGGCCTAAAGGCTCCACACAACCTAAGGAAAATTCAGAGAGATCAAAAGGTGACAGCAACAACAAGGGAAAGATTGCCTCCCAGAGTGGGAAATATCGATTTTAAGTTTTTATTTATTTATTGTTGAGATCAGTTGACTTCTGAAATTTTGGACAACACACTATTTTTTGGATATATGGGTAATATATTTTTGGAAATAATTTCAATTATCATTGATATAAATTGTCAAAATATGAGAATGGTGATGGGAGTCACAAGGAGGGATGTTTTGTTTGCTTAACTAGTTGTGTTATCATTGTTAGAGAACTAAAGGGAGTCACAAGGGGTCCCACCTACTAGTTATTATTTATTTAAAACCCTTATTATGATTTTATTAAATTTTCCCCTTAACTAAAAAGTTGGTTGAGTTTTAGTTAACTTAATTGAGGAATTGGTTCAACTACTTCAACCAATTCTAATTTGCTTAAAGGAAAAAGGAAGGGGAGGAACAAGAGGAGAATAGAAGGAGAAGCATACTAAAGTTTGTTCTTTGAGTTTTTGTTGAGATAATTCAGTTTTCATTCATTCCTTAATTCATTAGAAGCCTATTTTTTTTTTATGATAGCAGGGTCTTATTCTAGACAACAAGATTCAAGGTTGAATTACATCATTCAGACACTTTTTTTTTAGAGGTGTTGATCTATCTTTGATAGTCTGTGTAGACTTGTCTATTTGTGAATTAGATTTCATGACTAACAAAGACTATTGTGCAGAGTCGAGTGGGAAGCAATCTATGACAAGTTTATCCAGCTTTTAAAGTTCAGTTTTTTACTTTCTGTCAGAAGTCCTTTTGTATGTTTCATCGGGGATGTCTAAGTTTGACTTTGGTCCAAAACTTCCTCAGGGAATTTTGTAAAGAGAACGATTCTTTAATGAATTGGAATGAAATAAAGGATTGTTTTATGTCTCATCTATTTTGATTATTGACTTGGTGTCTTTACTTTTGTCTCTATATTTATTTCAGCATCTGTTATTTTCAGAAAATCACATAAATAATGAATTTTTCATCAAGCTTTTACTTATACAAAAACAGCCTAAGCACTTGTAAACAATACTTGTGAATTAGTATAACATTTGTATGGCTATAAACATAGGTTGATATTCCTGTCTATCTTGATTTCACCAAGAAAGATTTGAAAATGATTGAGTAAGATCATTTCATATCTTTTCCTCAACAAACATATGCTCGATATAGCTTATCTAACGCTGAGTCTCTCGACATATAAATAACGAACCTGAAGAAGGAGGTGTTTGGTCCCAAGAGTGGGTCCTTCGATGTGAATTTTAACAAGTCCAAAGAAGGTAAACTCGATGGAATTTTCATATTTAGAGAGTCTGAAAAGGTCGTAAAGAAAACTCCAGAAATGACTTTTTCGTAAAGTTAGTCTCTAGGGTCTGAAAAAAGTATAAAATAATACCTAGGAGAACTCTCCTAACCATAACGAGTAGGGTGTTCCTTTTTTGTAAATAGTATGATGAGACCAAAAAAGAGATAAATTATCGCTCAACAGGTGTGCTTTCTAATTCACTTTAACAAGTGTGAAAGACAACAAGATCGCTCGGCAATCTTTTCATTTTTTAACAAGTCGGAAAAGAGCTTAAAGAGTCCTCTATGATGAGATTATTTTTCGTAAAATAGTCCGTCTGGCCCGAAAAAGGGCTAAACGTATACCAGGTGGACGTCTTTTCAAATCCATGATACAAGTGTGAAAAGACAAGCATACTCGATGATCTTTTCTTTTGTAAGGAGTTAAAAAAGAGCTTAAAAAAGACTCCATATAATGGTTCCATAGCTTATGTCGAGAGTGTTACTGACAAAAATAGGATTAGTATGTGGTTTCAAGAGAAATAAAAATGATAAATAGCAAAAAATGAAGAAAAAGAGCTAGTTATAGTGTGAATAGGGTTAAAATGAAGTTATATGTGGGTTAAAATATAGTGTTTTGACCTCATTTTACCCATTTAACTTGGTGAAATTTTGGAGAGCCCTTTTCTTTTCCAAATTTGGAGAGGTGATTGTGGAGCATGGAACCACAGATATTGCACCCTTCAGCCACCAAACAATAGGTTGGAAATCAACTTATCAAACCCATGTTGTATTTTTGTATTTCTTTCATTTTTTGGTTAATGGCAAGCCTCAAAATTTTTGAGTCTACACTGTCGCGACCGGTCACATTGTCGACCAATGGAGGTTGCGACCAAATAAAGTGGTCGTGACCAGTCGTCCTGTCTGCTCATGAGGGTTGTGACCGAACAAAGTGGTCGTGACCGGTTGCCCTGTTTTCTCATGAAAGTCATGACTGATCATCATGTCTGCTCATGAGGTCCACGATCGAGTGTGTTTTGGACATTTTTGCCAAAAAAATTATGAATATTTTTATGTGAATGGGTTCTAAAAAAAAATTGGTGTGTGTGGCATGTGTGAGCAACAATGTTGGAGTGGATAGAACGCAAACATGAAGTGAATGATAATGTTGCAATGGATGATCCTCTCACTCTATATGCTTTGAGAAATTGTAGTTTACTCAAATTCTTCCTTTGTCAAAACATGCGAGCTCAACCAGTCATGTTAAATAAGTTGGTCGATATGTGGGATGCAGATTGGAAACACTTTGTGGTATGAGACCAGATATTAACCTTGGAGATGGAGGATAAATGTTTTCTGACAGGATTGTCCCATCATGGTGTCGCCTTGGTTCTTGTAGGTGGAAATAGGGGTAGTGCAGAGTGGGTAGATGACTATGTGGCACGCTACTATCACCCAGCTAAGAGAAGAACATCAATAAATTTCCAATTAATCAGGTAGTGGACTTGAACATACGCATCGTTTTACTCACCATTACACGGGCGGAAGGGACTACTAGACCGCACTTGGCTTCGAGGAGCTAAGTATATTATGCAGTGATGATTTCGTCCCCTACAGTATATAAGTGGTGTGCCACAGTGCTGGAAAACATGAAGGAACAATTGACCAAGTGCAGGTTGGGTCGACAAAAGCAATTTTTCTATGGATCCATTTTTTTGACTTTCTTCTTTGAGTGAGTGCCTTCATCATGTCCATGGGATGTGGTGCCAGATGTTGGGTATAGAGATCCATCTATGAAGAAATGGACAGATCTATTGTCCCGACTCGGGGGGGAACAATATTCCATTTTGATGCAAAATTTTTCCAATATTGGGATGGCCAGATAGCGGCGATAGATGATTATGCATATCACAGTGTGGACTACCGTGATGATCCAAATATGGTTCTCACTGAGGGAGAAATATTCAATGATGAGTTCAGTAAGAAAGATAAATTTTCAGTATATATATTTTTATGTTTTGTATTTTTAATGTTTTTGTGATTTTATGATATATAATTTTTTTTGTGTGTAACATAACAAATATTTTTTTATGGGCAGATTGTGCACCAACACATCCAACGGGTATGTCACCATTTAATAGGAGAGGTGAATAGCTTGGTATTTGCAGAGAACAACATGGTGGGAGAGCTGATGCAGATCTCTTGGAATATCTTGAGGAGAATCTTGAGCATTTGACTATGGGCATTCCAGTGCCACATATAGACAATATACCTTTGTGTATGCAAAGGAATGTAGCAAGTGTGGGGAACCGGTTTGGGCGCCTTCTGCGGAAGGTCGTGTGAGCATTCATTTTCTATAATGACCAAAGTACTCCTCATGACGAATAGTTCTCTTTAGTGCGATGGAATTTTGGTGCATTTTGTTTTGCGGATGTATGGGTGGAAATCCCAATTTTGTTATGTTATACAAGTTTTTGATATGATAGGATTTCGAATAGAATAAGTCGAGTTGAGGTGTGAAACGACGAGCCCAAAATCTAGGCATACTATCAGATGATGTATGCCCAAAGAAGATGCTTCAATCAGAAGTTGAATGACGACACTGTATTTTGCAACATTGTTCATTGCAGGGCCTAGATAGATTCCCCCATATCTGACTATATCGTTGGTGGGTGAAATAATCATGCAGGCAGTGGAAGCGATATTCTGGGAGGTGAGAATAGCTCCATCCACATATCCAGAATAGGGTGAGGGAAACGACAACATTTGCAGCTCAAGCATTAAGTAGGATAAGTAGATTGACAAAGACTATCACATAAAGGGAAAACAAAATCAACCATAGCATACTATAATGCATATGGTACAAAAGAACTAGATACCATGAGGCTTATGCGTAGTTCTTTTTCAATTAGAGTTCATTGCAGGGCTCCGATAATGTGTTTCCTTGATAGTCGGCTAGCTTATAGGCTCCTTTTTTAAGAACTTGTGTAATTATATGGGGGGCATGCCATAAATGTTCAAACGTACATGTGCCTAATTTATCGCGGTCTTGGTCATAGAACAAAACTAAGTCTCCTTCCGAGAAGGTTCATGAGCATATTTTCTGATCATATTGGTGTTTGACGCACTTTGATGAGACTCATTGGCCATAATGGCTTCATGGCATCCTTCATCAAGATGAGATAAATATAAGAGTCACTTTTCTTCGGCGGAAGTGTCAGGCAGGAGTTCGACATCTAGCTTGAGGGATGGTATTTCCCATACAATGGGTAAAACAGCCTCCAAACCATAGACAAGTTGGAGTGAGGTGAAGCTAGTGGTTGTTTTGGACAAGGTCCTATATGCCCATAAAGTCGGGAATAGAATTAAATGCCAATTGGATTTATGTTTTCCAATCATTCTCTGGAGAATTGTTTTGAGTACCTTATTAATAGACTCAACTTGACCATTTTCTTGAGGGTAGTAAGGAGACGAGTGTTCTTGGTCAAAATGCAACAGAGTAGAAAATGATATCATCATGTTATTTTAAAAACATGACCCATGATCGGTCATGATGGATTTGGGCACACTGAAACAAGTGATGATGTGATTGAATATGAACAAGGCAAAATTCTTGGCATTGTTAGAATAGGTGGGCATATCTTCTGCCTATTTTGTAAAATAATCAACGACCACAATAATGTAGTTATGACCGGCGGCAGAAGGGGATTTAGAAGTGGGAAAATCAATGCCTCATTTGGAGAACCGACCAACTGCAATGACGAGGTGTAAAGGAGCAGGATGATCACGCATTTTGTTAGAAAATATTTGACAAAGGTAGCATTTTTGTACCGTATTAATGCAATCTTTCAAAATTGTGCACCAAAAATAGCTTGCGCGTAAACTTTTCTGGGAAGTGGCTAACCCAAACAAATGGTCACCACATGCTCTGGAGTGTGTGATGTCTCATTCCCAAGAGTAGGCCAGCATGGAGTGACTTAGTAGTCTATGTGTTCCCGTAGACTATAATCTGGAACAAACAGGGAACAAAGGGGAGAAATAAGGGTGATTTGGTGGCTAAACGATGAATTAAGCCAAAAGCATAGGAAAAATCACTTAAGCCTAAGTCAATGGAGAATTAGAACGAAAAGGTGCTAGAGGGGTACTTAATTAATTATTCACCTTAGGAGGAAAAGAGCCTAGCTTAAGTGAGGTTAATGGTGAATTAGATCGGGAAGAGTATAAAGGGAGGAATTCGACCTAATTCCTCATTATGCATTGTTATGATTTGATGTTGATGTTCCTAGAGGAGGAAGAGATTTGAATTCTATTGTTTTGTGGATTTCTGGATGAAACTACCACCATTGATCAGTTTCGATGTTCAGAGACACACCCTATCCCATCGGAGATACCATCCAGGTATCTCACCGTGCTATTTAGAAGTATGCAATCTTGCAGTGTGCACAGCTCAGCTAGTGAGGGTGCAAGGTCAAATAGAGGGTTTGTGTAGTTGCACGAGATCAAAGCTCGGATTGCAGTTTCCTTCCGACCCAGTTGAGATCCAGCCAGGGTGCCTTGATTGAGCCACCTACCATCAAATTCAAATGGTGGAATCCTTCAGAGTGCATCATTTAGCCATCTAGGGAGAAACTCTTGTGGAAGGACATTTGGGGTCATAGACAGAGCATCGGATCAGATCTGGGGAAACCCTACCGACCCAATTCTGCATTTGGTGGGGTGAACATTTTGAGTCCTATATCATACGATTCCATTGGTGAAATCATTTGGGAGCACCCAGAGAGCCCAGGAGGTGCGCATACCCCTAAGGGACGAGATCCATAGCATCAGAGGACATATATTCCATCTGACAGTCACCAGGATCAGTCTAGAGTCCAGGGTGCTTCTATTGGGACAGTTTCCAGCTCATTCCGATGGGTGTAGCCTTCCAGACAAGTTTTCCAGTTTGTAGCGGTTACCGTGCTTCTCCGGAATCATCGATTTTGTCGATCTATCCATGCATGCATCAGATATGCCTTCATCTTCTGATCACAGGTATTTTATGTTATTTTCTTGTATTCTAGTGACGATCTATGAGATCTAGATGATGACGATCTTCTATATTTCATTGTATTTCCCTGCTTAAATCTCATAATACATATTATTGGGCAGTTGTTGTTCATTATTTCCGCATGCATCATATATATATTGTTTAAACCTTAATGTATAACATCCACATGCAATTGTTAAGAACCAAATATCAATATAGCATAGAAAAACCTCAAAATAAGTACTCAGTGCCTTGAAAAAGAGAGAAATTTAGATAATAAGCCTCTTCGAGGAGGCAACCTCCTTATGCCCACATAAATGTACAATTACAAGATGATTCAAAATGAAAATGTCTCATTGGTATATATAGGAGACTAGGAGGTATAATTACAACTAACGGAATAAATCCGACATAAATAAAATAACATTACTAATGTAATATTCCCCAATTAAGGGGTAATGAGCCACTATTTAGGGCTTAACATGCCCCTCCCTTTGAGACAAGTGTTGTCTGCAATGCTTGAGTAAATCTGGATGCTTTTGTATAAAAGACTCATCTTCCCAAGTGGAATCTTCAGCCGGTAGTTTCCTCCATTTAATGAGATACTCTGAAATGGATCTATTCCTCAGCTGTCGAATTCTTGTGTCAGTGATGGCTTCAGGCTCCAATATGATTTTTCCTTCCTCGTCAAGTTCTGGCAATATAGGTTGAACTGGGATCTTGTCACCTATAACCTTCTTTAAGAATGAAACATGGAAAACTGGGTGTACTCGTGAAGATCCAGGCAACTCCAATTTGTATGCCATAGTACCAATCCTTTGCAACACCTTATAAGGGCCATAGTACTTTGGTGATAATTTATTATCCTTCTTAGCTTGCTTGAGGGACATCTGTTTGTATGGTTATAGTCTTAAAAACACCCAATCTCCTACTTCAAAACGTCTTTCACTAGATGTTGATCTACTTGTTGTTTCATGTGATTTTGTGCCATGGATAGGTTGTCCTTTAATATTTGGAGAAATTGTTGTTGATGCTCGATGTGATCTTCCATTGCTTGAACCTTAGATTTTTCTTTTAGAGAAGAAGTGATGGAAGGAGGGTGGTATCCATAGAGTGCCATAAATGGTGTCATTTTTGTTGCAGTATGAAAGGAGGGTGGTATCCATAGAGTGCCATAAATGGTGTCATTTTTGTTGCAATATGAAAGGAAGTGTTATACCACCATGCTGCCAAGGGTAACCATTTGAACCATTGTGTTTGTTTATCAGAGACAAAGCAACGAAGGTAGCCTTCCAGACATTTTTTCACTATCTCGATTTGTCCATCAGATTGTGGATGATAGGATGAGCTATGATCCAATTAAATACCCAAACAAGAAAATAATTATGTCCAAAAATGTCCAGTGAAGATGGGATCTCTGTCACTTACAATAATATTTGGGCTACCATGTAGCTTTTGAGTTGTCTCCATGAATGTGGTGGAAAATGTATTGACTTTGAATGGATGAGAGAGTGCACAAAAGTGTGCATACTTGGTCAGTATATCAACAATCACCATGATGACACTCTTTCCTTCAGAATTCAGTAACCCTGTGATGAAATCCATGGAAACTTCCTCCCAACGCTGATTTGGGATGGCTAATGGTTGTAAAAGACCTAGGGTCTTAATTGTTTCCACCTTATTTTGTTGGCAAACCAAACATTCTGCCACAAACCTTTGAACATCAGTTTTAAGGCCATCCCAAAAAAAATCTTTCTTGACCCTATGGTAGGTTTTCAAAAATCCCAAGTGCCCTCCTACTCGAGAGGTGTGCAATTCCAATAGTACCTTTTGTTTGAGTTGGGAGTTCTTACATAAATATAAGTGATCATTGTACCATAGTGAATCATTTTTCCATGTAAATGTATCCAATGCATCAGAATCCTGTTGCAACCTTTGAATGAGAGTCCACACTTTTTCATCATTTTTCCATTCATCCCTTGCTTCTATTATCCAATCAGGCTAGATGATCGATATAGCACAAAGAAAGGCCTCAACATCTTCATCCTTTCTTGAGAGTGCATCTGCCACAACATTTTGCTTCCCTTTTTTATAGACGATTTCAAAATCATAACCCAATATTTTGGTTACCCATTTTTGTTGTTCTTATGAAGATAGTCTTTGTTCCAAGAAGTATTTAAGACTATCATGATTTTTTTTTACCTTAAAGTGCCTACCTATTAGGTAAGGACGCCATTTCTTCAATGCATGTAGTATTGCCATCATTTCCTTCTCATAAATGGGTTTGTGTAAGTCTTTTCCCTTGAGTGGTCGACTTTCAAAAGCTAGGGGCCTTCCTTCTTGCATTAGGACAGCACCAATTCCATTTCCCGAGGCATCACATTCCACAATAAAGGTTTTTGTGAAGTCTGGAGTGGTCAAGACAGGAGCTTTGCACATCACCTCTTTAAGTTGTTTAAAAGTTTTAGTTTCCTCTAGAGTCCATGAAAATGCATCCTTCTTAGTTAATGTCGTTAAAGGTGTTGATATTCTTCCATACTGCCGAACAAACATGCGGTAGTAACCTGTCAAACCCAAAAATCCTCTAAGATTCTTCAATGTTTTGGGAATCGGACAGTCCATCATGGCCTTAATCTTGTTAGGGTCTACCTTGACACCTTCATGAGATACAATATGATCCAAATACTCCACCTCCTTCACTCCAAAGAAACATTTGGATGGTTTGGCATATAGTTGTTTCTCCTTTAGTAGTTGTAACACCTTGTCAACATGTCGTACATGATCCTCCCAAGACTTGCTATAGATTAGTATATCATCAAAAAATGCTAACACAAATTTTCAAAGGAAGGGCTTGAAAATGGAATTCATCAACCCTTGGAATGTGGAAGGTGTATTTGTTAGGCCAAAAGGCATGACCAAAAAATCATAATGGCCTTCATGAGTTCACAATGTTGTTTTTGGGATATCTTCTTCCTTCATTCTAATCTGGTGATACCCTAAATGAAGATCCAACTTTGTGAAATAGATTGCTCCATGTAGTTCATCTAACAATCCATCAATGACAGGAATAGGAAACTTATCTTTAATAGTGATCTTATTGAGCTCTCGATAATCTGGACACATACGCCATGAGCCATCTTTCTTGAATACCATTACCATCGGTGCAGAGTAAGAACTTTAGATAGGTCTAATAATGCCAGCCTCTAACATTTCTTCAGCCATGCGCTCAATTTCACTCTTCTGGGCATAAGGCTATCTGTATGGCTTGATGTTAGGAGGGACACTCCCATGAATTAGGTGAATACCATGATCATGATTTCGAGTGGGTGGAAGACCTTTGGGAATATCTTCAAATACTTTTGAATGCTTATCAATGATCCCTTGGAGATCTAGAGGAATAGATGTCTTGGATGTTTGAACATATAGTGAGCATAGTTGTGCAATAAGACCTTGATGCCCCTTTTTCAATAATTTTGTCATGCCGTTAGAGCTTATCACCTTACCTAGTTTCCCTATGATACCTCTTAACTCAATTTCTTTTCCTTCCAATGAAAATTTCATGAAAAGTTCTTGAAAATTAAAAGCCACCATTCCTAATGACTGTAACCATTGGATTCCTAGTACAACATCAGCACCACCCATGGGTATAGAAATCATTGGAATATTCATTACATATTCCCCCATAGTAAGATTGATCTTATTGCATTTTCCTGAGCAATTGATAGTTCCTCCATCTGCAATCATTACTTGAAACTCTGGCGCCGGATATACAAAGTAATTGAGATCTTTGGCAAATTTATAGTGAATGAAATTATGAGTACTGCCAGAATCAATTAGGACTATTACCTTTTTCTTTTTGATATATCCTTCGATCTTGAGGGTTTGAGGAGTGTTAATTCCAGCCAATGCATTACACGATATAGTGGGAGTCAATGTTAGAAAAACAGGACCGTGGAGCAATAAAATAAAACAAATGCGAAAACAAAACACAGAAGATACACAATACAATAGAGACATAGATTTATGTGGTTCACCCAGTGTGGGCTACGTCCACCAGAGAAATTGTCAGGTCCTTCCTTTATTAGTATCCAGCATATGAAGGGATACAACCTACAACAAACCTGCTTGCCCCCAGACCCCACAGAGGGGGTAACCCCCCTCTGCACTCCCCCGCATGGAAGAGTGTACATACTTCTGGGGTGTAAATACTTCATGGGGTATAAACATGACTGAAAGTAAAATACCTCTGAATCAGGAAGATAATCAGGCTCCACAACCAACAGTCAACTCTTCAAATGAAATTGCTTCTACGTTTTCATCTTGAGATGGTTCTTGTTCTTGCTCTTGTTCCTCTACACAATATATGTAGAATAATTTCTTCTCACCACACTTATGTCCCTTATTGTACTTGTTGTCACAATTAAAGCATAAACCTTTTGCTTTTCTTTCCTCCAATTGTTGAGGTGTTTTAAAAGAAGGAGCATTATTCTCTCTATAATTGTTAGGATTGATCCTTCTAGTAGCCATAGCCATATTTTTACTTTCAACATTTCTTGCCATCGTATGATTTGGGTTCCCAAAGGTGAACCTCATGTTGAATGTTATCCTTTAAAGTTCCTATGAATACATCAATCAAGTGCTCATCTCAAATATCTATTACCTTTATATTCAATCTTTGGAAGTTCTCAATGTGCTCTGTAATTGAACCCTTTTTCTTGAGATTTATCAGTTGGCTAAAGAAGGTATTGCTCCTTGTATCCTCATAGTGTTCTATCATTTCTTCCGTGAAAATTGTCCAAGTGACGAGTGATTTGTGAGAACAAAGCCATCAATACCATACAAATTGATTGGGTTTTAAATATAAAGAAGCAATTTGTACCTTTTGTGTATGTGGCACATTATGAAGATCAAAGAATTGCTCCATCTGAAGTATCCATGTGATTGGGTCCTTGCCATCAAACTTCCTCATATCGATCTTAGGAACGTGGTTGGTCTTCAACCCAAAGTTGGAGTTTCTCCATTCTTGAATCATCTTCCTTGTGTCCTCATCATGAATTTCATGGGACACATTTTCAGTTTCAGGTGTCCTCTCTATTAGGAAATTTTTCATTCCTTCCATGATCTCCCTTTTTAAACCATCCATCTTACTATCCATTGTTGCCTCCAATTTAGCTTCAGTTGAATCCATCATCCCTTGTAGTTCATCTTTTGTCACTGTCTTCTTTTGTAATTCATTTATGTCCCTACGCATTTCTTCACCTTCATCAAGAGTCCAAGTAGGACTTTCTGGAGGCTTATTT
>ML778776.1:340860-361383 GCA_009831015.1 Picea engelmannii | reverse complement strand
TTTGAGGTGGTTTTGCTAAACAATATTTATTCTGTTGTATCTCCAAAGTTTCGGCCCTTATGGGTATGAAACTTTATTTTTTGTAGTTCTATGATATTTGTTTTCTGCAATGCCACAGGTCTTATCAAAATTGGATTTTCCAAGTGGAATTTACGATAACTTCCCCACAAATTGATGATTTTTGGCCTTTCCGGGAGATCTCACTTGTATAGCGTGCCCCGCACAAAATAATTGATATAAAATTTTGAAACTCATACCCAAACTACTACAGACTGTCCAATATCCAACGAAACTGGTCTCACTCAATTTGGATACTCTACGAAGAAGTTATGATAGTTTTACCTGGAAAACCTTCTTGAGACTAGTCAATAGGACTAGACAGATACCCTATCTTCCACAGAGTGTATCTACAAATGTAATATGACACAGAAGGTGAAATTTTTACCACAGGTACCTTACTAATTTCTGTGAATATGATCCAGATTTTAGGGTCTAAAACTTTACAGAAATTTTTTTAGAGCGAAAATTCCGCAATGACTCATTTCAGAATGATTCCAGAACCATATCTTACACAGGTTGTATCTCTGAAAGTATAAAGCCTCGGGATATGAAATTTTAACCCAACGTACCTTGATCTGTCTACTAAATATCCTCCAAGTTGTTCCTTCTGAAACATTGTAGAAAAAAAATTATAGCGAAAATTCCACGGTGTCTCAGATGTAGCAGCGAAACCCCAAGACCTTGAGCTCTAATACCATATGTTAAGAACCAAATATCAATATAGCATAGAAAAACCTTAGAATAAGTACTCAACGCCTTGAAAAAGAGAGAAATTCGGATAATAAGCCTCTTCGAGGGGGCAACCTCCTTATGCCCACATAAATGTACAATTACAAGATGATTCAAAATGAAAATGTCTCCTTGGTATATATAGGAGACTAGGAGGAATAATTACAACTAATGGAATAAAGCCAACATAAATAAAATAACATTACTAATGTAATATGCCCCAATTAAGGGGTAATGAGCCACTATTTAGGGCTTAGCACCAACAAACACAAACATCTGAAGTACATAACTAAAAATCCCCCAGAGTATCAGATCTGAAAATAAAACGCATCCAGAAACCCCCAGATTATCAGATCTGTGAGACAGAACTCTAGATTAGTAGTAGATATCCAGATCAGCTAGATCAAGGATATTTCAGAGTGACAGTCATTTAGGATTTTTTCGGCTTCAAAATGGATGACATGTCATCTTAACACCATGTCCACTCCATGGTGGTAAAGAGTATCGTCGACGATGAGATAGTTTCAGGACTGATGGTGAATACGGTGACGGTCATCTTTAGACATATCGGGCTGGAAACGTTGGGTCTGGAGATAAATCAATATATATCCATACCAAGGGTTGGATGAGTCAATGAGAAACAAGGATTCTTCAGGTAACGAATCTTGGACCATGGATTCATCAAAGGATAGGGAAAGATCGGTCATTAATTCTGCGAAAATCAAAGATTTTTTGGATTTGGGGTGGAGAATTCAAGATCAAATTCCTGTAATAGGACGATCCATTTAGATTATCTTCCCCCCAATATCTGGCATGAAAAAATATATTGCATTGGGTTTGCATCATAGATAACAGTGTTGGTTTGAAGCAGAATGTAATGTCGAAATCGATGGACAATGTGTACAGCTTCCAGTGCCAACTTCTTAACGTAAGGATAATGAAGCTTGGCACCAACTAAGCCCTTACTGAGATAATAAATAATATGTTCATTGTATTGATCATCAGTCTAGACTAATACCATTCCAATGGTGGTGACAGACGTTTCCATGTATAGGATGAAATCTTTATTGTAATTTGGTGGTTTAAGTAATGGTGTAGATGTGAGACCTGCTTCAAATGATCAAACGATCATTGAGCCTGTTCATCCCAAATAAAAGGTACACACTTTTTTAATAACTGCATGAAACCTTTGGTGATTTCAGCGTAATTGGCAATGAAGCGTCTAAGGAAGTTTGATTTCCCTTGTAAACTTTGAAGTTGGATGATGGAGTTAGGAGGAGGAAATTCGATGATTGCCTCGACTTTGAGGGGATCAACTCCAATCCCATACCTGGATACAATGAAACCAAGTAAGCGAAAAGACTCCAAAACAAATATGCATTTGTGTGGGTCAAGCGAATGTTGTAATATCAACAATGGATGAATATTTGGCGTAAGTGATCTACGTGATCAGACCTCTTGGGAGATCGAGTAGGGAGATCATCGAGGTAAGGTTGTATGATATGTTTAATTTCATGGAAAGCGTAGGACATGGACAGCTGGAATTTTGCACCATCGTTTTTAATACCAAAAGGTAACTTTTGATATGTGAAAGTTCCCCATGGGAAAATAAAAGAATTTTTATGTCGGTCCTCTGGAGTAATTTCAATTTGATTATAGTCGAAGAAGACATCCATAAATGAGAAGACTTCACATTCGGCACAATCATTGATGAAGGGGGTAGGAAAATTGTCTTTTGGACATGCCTTATTGAGGTCCCTATAATCAACACATACTCAAATGGTGCCCTGCTTTTTGTTAATTGGTACGATGTTGGACACCTATTCAGTTAGGGGCACGGGGTAAATAAAATCAGCATGTAGTAATTTTTTAACTTCTACCTTAATGGTTGTAGATTTCCATGGATGAATAGGGTGGAGCCGTTGTCGAATTGGATGGGCTCTGGGATAAGTTTTAATTTCATGTACAAAAATTTGTGGTTCAATACCTGGTATTTCTTCATAGGACCAAGCGAATATGTCATGGAATTATTTAAATAGGGTAGTATAAGCTTCAATTTCCTCAGGTGAACAATATGTGCCTATATGGATGTTTTCCATGACCCAAGGTTTAACTAAAATATCGATCGAAATGGTTTTGGAAATATTTCCCAAATTTCCTTTTGATAAAATAGGGTATGATGTGGAAGGTAAAAGGGATGGATCTTGGATATCAGTTGAAACAAGGGTTTGTATCTGGGTCTCTTTATTCTCTCCAAGGGGAAGGAAAGAGGATCGATGATAGAAATCCTCCCAAGGTTTATCTTGTAAAGTCATGACTTCCATAATAGATTCGTCCAAAGGAAGGACGGTGTTGAGGAAGTCATGGGACGGTGAAACGTTGGTAACCCAAGAGGGAGAGGAAAATGGAACTAGTTCCTCATCTAGTAGGAGACTAGAATGAGAATCAGGAGATTCTCCCATCAAATGTATGAATGAATATGCCATCTTGATTGGTGAGAGTGGCATAGTATCTCCATAAGACTCCATATTAGATGGGTGAGAGATTACCCAGGGGTCATTGCAACCGATGGGTGTTCCGACAACTGCGGAGATCATATTGATGGAGACGGTTTGAGGTAAATCTGGTGAAAGGAGGGGAAAATTCCCCATTAATGAGGGGTAAAGGCCAACCCCTATGCTTTCTCATCACGAAGAAGACTCTCCTATAAAAGGAACATTTGCATTAGGATTTATTCGCACATCTAGGGTACAGAAGTCGAGTAGGTCTACAATGGTGATATTCCCTTTATGGGGGAATTTAACAAGTCGAAAGACACTAGATGCAATAGCCTTCATGGAATAAAACCAAGTGCGACCTAAAATCAAATTATAGTCGAGTGTGGCATTAATTACCTCGAATTATACCGAAATGATATTTCCCACGAGTTCAATGGGTAATGAGGGGAGAATTTCGTGGGGTTTGAAAAAGTGACCGTCAAAATCTTTCAGGATGGTTTCTGATGTGGTAAGTTGAGGATAACCAAGATCTTTCCAACATGTCATGGACATAATGCAAGTAGTGGTGCCTTCATCAAGCACTGCTAGGAAGACATTTTTATTAAGATATATGACAATGATTTGTAATCCTAATTGGTGTGATAGGAAGTAATCACTGCAACTTGTATCGAAGGAAATAACATTAGATTCTATAGGGTCAATTCCACCAATGGTTGATAATAAAGATTTATGTTGTGTGGGTAGGACTATAATACTTCAAGTGCCGACATGGCACAAGGGTCTTGGGTGAGATCTTCTACTATATTGTAGTGTTGGGCTGCCCGAGCATTAGGATTATGCGTAGTGCGATGAAGTACTCCCTTTGGAATGTGTAAGGTAGGTTCCATAGTTAGCTTCTCTAGTGTGAGAGGCCCATTAGGTGGGGTATATGTAGGGGGATCCTTAGGTAAAGAATCACATTTTGGAGAATCATAATTCTTGTCTCTAGTAGATATAGTCGTAGATTTAACCATCAAGATGTTTACAGTCAAGAATTGGGAGTTGCCCCCAGTTGGGGGTGGTTTTTTTTGCACAACCGGTTGTTGTTGTGGGGGGAAGGATTTGTTAATATTGCAGGTGTAGAAGACGATGGGCCTCGTTTGAGATATTGATGGATTTTAGCAAGACAAGGACAATATTTGGTGAAAGGATCCTCTTTACAAATCATGCAGGGATATTTGTCCTTTCGTTTACGTTTTCCCTCATCATTTTTTTCTTGTGTCTTGGGGCACGACTGCTCATAACATTTTTTATTTTTCTTATTATTGTTACCCTTATTTTTTCCTCCGAATTGTTGTGGGTTTTTGGGTGCGGTTGACTACACTGAATTGACCTTGGAGGTTTGGGAAGGGGGCTTCATTGGATTTCTTGTATGGACAAATGAGTTGGGATTGGTAGCTTTATTTGATTGGTTGTGTTGCCTAGTCATATAAATAGATGTATCAGTAGAAACAGGACCAATCATACCATCGACATGGGGTCCAGGTGCAGTTTTGGTGGGATCATTCGACAGTCGAGGAGCATGAGGAATCAAGTAGTATAGTGTGCCCGATTGAGAGTATACCAATTCTAAATATTGGGCTTGAATGATGGCTTGCTCCTTGGTGACAACACCTCCCATGAAGAAATCTCGAGTGATAGGTGGAAAAAGAGATTTGGTGAACCAATCAACTAATAATTGATCTGGATTGTGGCTTTGATTAATCGATGTCGACGCCTCCACTCATGAATGTGATCTAAAATGTGGGTGGAGGTTGATTGGTGTAACGAGGTTAAGAGCTTGGTACTAGACTCATTGCGGATATGTAATTAGAAGTGTGTCAAAAATCCCATGGAAATGGAATTAAAGATGTCAAAGGAGTTCCGCAGTAGTTCTATATACCATTTGGTTGTTGATCCTGTAAGGGTTTGCTTGAAAATTCATAATCGGATGGGATCGTATATGATCCCCCTCCTTATGGGTGTTTTTCTTGATGTCCTCCTCCATAAGGTGGGTCGCTAAGGGGTCCTCCACCATAGGGTGGTCCTCCAAGGGGTCCTCCTCCATAAGGTGGTCCCCCATGAGGCCCTCCTCCATAGGGTGGTCCTTCTCCATAGGGTGGTCCCCCATGGGGTCCCCACCATAGGGTGGTCGCCCAAGGGGTCCTCCTCCATAATATGGTCCTCCTGAAGGCTCTCCTCCATAGGGTGGTCCCCTAGGGGGTCCTCCCCCATCGGGGGTCCTCCAAGGGGTTTGCCACCATAGGGTGGTCCCCCCTCGCCATGGGGTGGTCCTCCAGGGGGCTCTCCTAGTTGGGTGGCAATTGCGGTATTGGAGGGTTGTGGAGGTTGGTTCCATACAGTATTTTCTATTCCTGGGTAAGGGTGTCCATATAATAGGTTGTTGGTAGAGGGAATAGTTTGGCCCCATGATGGGTGTTGCCCCATAGTTAGGGGTTTCCCCCTAGTTGATTAGTGCCCCCAGAGAAAATATGGCCCTGAGGCTGAGGGTTGACCCCCAATGGATGGTTTCCCCCATTCAAATAAAGGTTGGCTCCCAATAGTAGGATATCCCCCTGTTAGAAATGATCCAGAAGTTGAGGGTTTCTCCTAGTCAAATAAAGGTTGGCTCTCGATAGTCGAATATGCACCCATTAGAAATGATCCTGAAATTTAGGGTTTCCCCATGGCTAGATGTTGGTCAGATATTTTCCCTGAGTACAAGGGTTTTCCCCCAGTGAAACGTTGCCTCATGGATGGTTTTTGGCCAAAACCCATTCGTTGACTTCCTTGGGGAGGTAATCCTCCCCTTGAAGGTTGTTGTCCAAAGAGGTTGGGATCGCCTTCTAAGAACAACGAGGTAAAGAAAGGTTTCCCCCCAGTAGGGGGTGTAGAAGGTTGTGTTCATGAATATGGCGATACAATGGTGGGGAAAACATATGATAAAGATGTCAATGTTGATGTCCAGGTTGTGGAAACGTTTGGCTAAACTGGTTGTGGTGTAGAGTAAATGGGGGAGGAATGGGGAAAATAGGTTTGAAACATATGGGAGATACCAGATATGGGAGGATGAGGGGTGCATGAAGAAGCATGTTATTGATCTCGTTGCAAGGGTTTGAAAACGGAGTCTATGGTTGTATATAATCTAGTGAGGATGATGTGAGGTTGTTCAGGGGTTTGCATAGCGTCATATGCATAGCGTCATATGCACCAGAAACAAAGATACAAACAAAGGATGCTTCTAAAATTGATAATATGTCATAACATACAAATATGTCAATTATCCATCAATAAACACACAAACTTGCATGGAAAATCAATTAGAGGGAAACATCCAGCATATCTTATATTAATCAAGTAAGCAATATCATAACTTACAAGCGTAAATTGAAGAGATATATTTCTTCCAAGCTCCTTCCCCAAGCTTTTCCACCAAAACGCCAGAGTAACCTTGCTATTTCTTTCTCCCCTTTCCCATGGAAATGGATTAGTTCTTATAGGGATTTAGAGATAAGGACATATGGTTAATAGGATAAGGTCCCCAAGCTCGTAATGGAAGCCTTCTTAAGACTAAACCCAGATAAATCAGAGGAAGGTCTCATCCATCACAACCAACTCCAAAAAAGGGAGCTTCTAAGCTCGATCACGACCTAGACATACAGACAGAGAAACTCAGACGTGACTTGGCAGTCCAGAAAGGGTGACCAACCCTTTAGTCGCAAGCTTGAGGAACGACAGGTGCTACCAAAGGTAAATTAGGTTAGAAACTCAATGGGAAAATGATGAAAATGGATGAATTGGGTATGTGATCTCTAGGAGATGATGCCCAAGGGTTGGGGGGTTAATAACGCTATAAACTGGTTGCAATAAAATAGTTAGGTGACAATACTCAGCCTTAACTTGATGGCATTCTAAACACCTAGAAAGATATTTATCCACTCATGTTTTCATTCCAGGCCAAAAATACTCTTTCTTTAAAGTTGTTATTGTCTTTTGATAACCGAGATGACTTGAATATGGTTTCTTATGTACTTCTTATAGTATTAAATCTCTTAGTTCTATGTTTTTTGGTACATAAATTATGTTCTTATACAATACTAAACCTTCCTGGTTGCAACTAAACTTTGATTCTTCCTTGGTTGGTTGATTATTTTGACATTTTTCTAGAACTTTCATGCATTTCTCATCTTTTTCTGATGTTGCCACAATTTTTTGTTTCAAATCAAATTGTACATTGTTTTTTAAAATCATATTTAACTTCCTATTGAGTGCATTTTCTACTTTATTTTCCTTTCCTTTAATGTGTTCTATTTCAAAATCAAACTCGCTTAGGAAATCCAAGAATCTAGCTCGTCTAACATTTAAGTGCTTTTGATCGAAAAAGTGTTTGAGACTAACATTGTATGTTTTCAAAAAAAAACTTCTTCACTAACAAATAATGTTACCACATTTTTAGAGCATGTACAATAACAGTAAATTCTAGATCATGAGATGCATAATTTTCTTCACGAGACTTTAATTTTTGAGATTCGTGTGCAATTACATATCCATCATGCATTAATACTCTCCCTAATCCTTTCTTTGAGGCATCTGTGCACACAACAAAGTCTTTATGTGGATCCGCTATCCTGCGAATAGGTGCGGTGCTTAATAATTGTTTTAGCGTTTTGAAACTTGCTTGACACTTTTCAGTCCATTTGAATCTACTTCCCTTTTTGTTGTAAGGAGGTCATGGGACAAGCCAGTCTCTAAAAACCTTCAATGAATCTACGAAAATACCCTGTAATCCCCATAAATGATTGGATGTCTGAGACATCCCTCAATATAGACCATTATGTAATGGCTTTGATATTTTCAGGTTCAATTGAGATCCCTTCTCCTAAAATCACATGTCCTAAATATTGCACTTTATTTTGACAGAATTCACACTTACTAAACTTTGCGTACAGTTGATGTTCCCCAAGTGTTTGTAGAACCAATTTTCGGTGTTCCTCGTGTTCTTCTCTAGTTTTTGAGTAAATCAATATATCATCAATGAATACAATCATAAAATTGTCCAGATGTTTTCTTAACACATTGTTCATTAAGAACATAAATGTTGCAAGTGCATTAGTTAGGCCAAAGGGCACCACTACAAACTCATATTGTCCATACCTGGTTCCAAAATCAGTTTTATGAATGTCTTGATCTTTAATCTTGACTTGATGGTATCATGATCGTAGTTCTATCTTTGAAAATGTTTTATCCTCTCCAACTTGGTCAAACAAGTCATCAATACGGGGTAAAGGATACTTGTTCTTTATGGTTTCCAGGATATGCATAATTTCAAGCAATCCTAGAGAGTTATCTTGAGGTTGTTTTCTATTCAGTTCCACATACATCTATGATCCACTTGGTGTTGATTTACCAATTTCTTCAACCATAATGTCTTATTTATGTTTATGATATGTGCAAAACATAATCATCACCAATGTTTTTGTTTAATGGTTGTAATCTAATATATTTATAAGCACAATGTTTCTTTGTTCATCTTGAACCCATAAGACCATAGTGTTGGAACCATGCTCTGATACCATTTGTAATGTCTCCAAACACCAATTTATATATATAGATAGATATTTTTGTTAAAGTTTATATAAACCACGTTATTGTTTAAATGTCATAAGCACTTGGATTATGAAAAAGTTGTTCTTTTTCCATAGCATAATTATCAATCAAACACAACATTTATATATCTAATCGTTTCTTTCAAAGGATCCTAAATTGTTTTTCCCCAACATTTAATCTACCTCTCTAACGTTTCGACCTTCCACTAGCCCATATTTATGGTCAAGTCTACTTCATTTATGAGGTGATAATGGATCAAATCCATATGCGGTACTCATCCAAATCCCAATGTCGGTTTGAACTTGTACTGTATTAATAACCCATGCCAAGTCATAGCTCCGTAGGTGACTACCGTGCATGTCATCCTCTCCTTCCATTCTAGAGAGAGTAGAAATTCCATATGTTGTTAACACAAAGGTTTAATTACATATGGTTACATAAGGGTCAGCTAGGGTTGTATCCCGCAAGGATGACTCTTTAAACATGGAGGTAAAGATGTATTATTTCATTTCTCTTCTGGCCAAGCCCAGAGTGAAACTATGACATATTCACCTTAACTAGCTTGAACTAGACTTATCAGAAGTCAACTTTAGCTTATGGGTTTATAATGGTTTGAAACCCAATTATGTTAATAGGAGTAATTTTGCTTCTACATAGCAAGGGTTTGTAGGGTTTGTTTGTATTATCAACAACACTTTTAAGTATTCTTTCCTTTAACAAATTTGTCATCTCTTCTATTTTAGGAGGTCAATGAAGTTACAATTAGTTTGATAATCATATTCTCTATAACATATATATTAAATATACAGTAACACTCTTGGTTGATATTTGATGACTCTTTCTTGATTTTTAAAATAGTGTCATCATTCTTTTGTGATGTATTTTTCAATAGTAATCATTTTGAACTTATTCTCTGTTTATTTTAAAGAGATAATATTAATTTCTTGTCTCTGCATAATAAATAATTTATTTTCTTAAAAAGATATTACCCTTCTAGGGTTTCTGTATATATTCTAATATGAGTAAATTTATAATATAATTATAAGAGAGTATATCTATCAGTATCAATATTTGTCATTAGCAATGATTCTGATAAAAAACAGACCACTATTATTTTCTTGAATACAAAAATGTTGCTAATATAATTTTCCATATTTACCAGATAGGTTTCAAATCCACATTGACTTCAGAAGCTAACTAATTAATATATGATGTAGTCTAAAATAATAGATTAGAATTGTTTGAATATTTTTCTTAATTCTCCGATTCATTACTATTCCTTCTTCCAGTTTTCTTTTCAATAACTAACATTAATTACACTAGATTCTCTTTAATGTATGTTCACACATCATATGAATAAACATGGTATATTTTTTGCAATATAAATAATAATCACATTTTATTTCTATGTTTAATTTAAACAGTAATCTTCTCAACTAACTGTTACTATAACCATTAATAATTATTAGCAATTGGAAACTTAAAATATAGGTAAAGAAACATATTTGAATCAAAGAAATATTGAGGGAAAAATGAGGAGAGAATCTAATTCCTCCCTACCATAGACCAAAGTGGCCAAACTACTTGCTCCTATCACGCCCAAGCCCAATTCTTTATTCCATAAGAACTGAAAATTTAAAAAACCTTCTCCAAGTAAATTTCAGAACTTGACTCTTTCTCATAACCATCAAGTTCAACTCCTGCACAAGTACTCGACAACGTCCTACATCTTATATACTTGTCTCTCCTCTTGTGTTACCAAGAAGAAAATAATAGCTTGCCTAGGTCTTTTCTTTCCAAGTTAGCCTCATCCCTAACTCTAGGGAGTCTTGGCCTAACTTCTTGCTAGCTTGTTCCCTCGCCTCCCACGTCTTTGGGAGTAGGTTTACACTTGTCCTCTCATCAATTTGTATCTAGTAAAATAAAATAATATTTACACAAATATTTTTCATCATGATGATTTTCTTTTCCCAACATAATAATCCAAAAATCACAATTATTCCAAATTATTCAAATATTTAAAATGGAGGGAAATTACATTTAGTAGATATTGAAAATAGAATCTCATTAGGAAAATTATCATTTACGGGAACTTATTCACCTTCATTATAAATCATGGAAAGGAAATTTGCAACCACATTTTCTTTTTTGGGTCTATCTAATATAGTGATATTAAATTCTTGTAAAAGAGGAAGCCACCTAGTAATTATTCCATTTGTAATTTCTTTTTCATTAGATATTTGATGGCAGAATGGTCAGTGATGAAGATCTCATACCCTGTAATATAGTGCCTAAATTTATTGATGGCATGCACTACTGCAAAAAACTTGTTTTCCATAATTGTATAATTCAATTAAGGGGGTGTCATGCTTTTACTCAAAAAATAAATGGCATAAGAGATTTGATTTTCTTTTTGTCCTAGCACTGCTCCTAAAGTTGTATCTAAAGCATATGTAGATATGTGAAATGGGAGAGACTAATTTGGCCCTCTTAAAACAAGAACTACAAAAAGTTTTTCTTTCAAAGTTTCAAAAGTAGTTTGGCAAGGAATATTCCAAAAAAAAAACACTATCTTTAGTGAGCAATTTAAATAATGGAGATGCATTTTTTTATGAAATTTTCAATAAATCACTTGTAGTAACTAACATGTTCAAAGAAAATCCTAACATATTTTTGGGTCTTTGACACTAGAAGATTGGAAATGACTTCTATCTTTGTCAGATCCACTTTTATTCCTACAAATGATACACAATGACCCAAAACAATTACTTCAATCAGTAATATAAGGCATTTTTCATGACTTAACGAAAAATTAGTTTCTTAACATCCGATCAAAACGTTTTCTAAATTTTCTAATTATTCCTCAAAATTATTTCCATAGGCAATGAAATCATCCATATATACTTCTACACAATCATGGATCAAGTCAGAAAACATACCTAGAACAACACGTTGAAAAGTAGCAGGTGCATTACACAACCCAAAAGGTAGTACTTTGTAGGTGTACGCCCCTCATGGGCATGTGAATGTTGTTTTATTATGATCCTCTAGACCAATTTGAATTTCATTATAACCGCTAAACCCATCTAGGAAATAAAAGTATTATTTCCCTGCTAATGTATCTAAAACTTGATCTATAAATGGTAGGGGGGGAATGATATTTCAAGGTTACTTTATTCAATTCCCTATAATCTACAAAAACATGCCATTTACCATTATTCTTAGGAACAATCACTAAGGATATTCCTATTCACTGTCAGAAATTGGATATATGAAATTAACATTTAATAGTTTTTACAACTCGTCTTTTACAATTTCCTTCAAGAGTGGGTTCACATGTCTTTAGGGTTGTTGGATTGGCCTAGAATTTTCCTCTATATAAATATGGTGAGTACATGTGTTAGGATGGATCCCATGAATATCAATATATTCCCTTATGAATGCACCATAATGTTTCTATAGATTCTTGATTAATTGCTCTTTTTGAAATTCTTCAAGTTTAGAATTGATATTTAAGGTTTTTCCTTGATGAATTTCATCATTAGTGCTACTCTATTCTAATATTGAATTAACAAATTAAATTGAACCAGAAATTGATGATAGAGTGTCCATAGTAGAATTTTCTTGAAAATCTTTGTCTAAGATATGATCAAAAGTATGTTGTCCCCCATGATATTGAGTAAAATCAAAATTATTGATAAAATTAATGATTTGGTTTTCCTCGATATCATTTTTTAGATTCATATCTTGGTCAATAGTTAATATAGGTTGTATTTTTTCCTCATCATCATTTGTATCTTGAAAGCATTGTGTAAATTTTGATTCAATTAAAGCTTTAGCAGGGGGATATAAATTGAATTTCTTAATTGAATCCTTGTGTACAATTGTCATGTCTCCTTATCTACAATTGATAAAAGCATAACTTGTAGCTAACCATGGCCTCCCTAAGATTAATGGATGACCACCCAAGTTATATTTTGATTGTAAAACCATGAAATCTACAAGGTACTCCCAAGAATCTAATGAGACTATAATATCCTCTAATACACCTTCCGGTTTTATTGTTGATCTATCAGTTAGTTCTAAAACTATGGGTGTATTATGAAGATTAGACGGTTGTAGTTCATCCATGGTACCTTTTGTCATCACGTTTGTTGTTTCTCCTAAATCTATTAATGTGCTTGTAATTGCAACATTATTGATATGAATTTTTACAATGAGGCTACCAGGATCAACATATTTTTCATATAAATTTTACCCGACATTGGGTTTGTCAATTTACCGATAACTTGCATTGTATGTGGGTATTTCTTCTTCCTTCTTGTTTTCTTTATACACAATTCCCTTGTTGTCTTAGCATAAATTGGAATGTCTTTAATTTCTTTCAATAATGGAATTTTGATACAAACATTATATAACTCGTCTAATAAATCATATCCAAATTGTTTGATTTGCTTCTCTAATCCCAACCTTTCTGGGAATGGTGGAGTACTAGATTGTTGTGTTTGATTTATTATAGATGAAAAAGTTTGTTTTATTTCATTATAACTATCATTATTGTCTGTTTGAATAGGATTTTCCTCCTCTTTTGGTTCTTCAATAATAATAGGAGCATCTTGATGAAGTACTTTTCATGATCTAAGATGAATGTCATTTAGATCAAGAGGAGTAATCAAATAAGTAAGAAAATTGTGTATCTCAACATTGTAAGTGGGTTGAGATATTTTATTATTGGGGTTAGAAATGGGTTGTGCGGGTAGTTGGGTAGGTCTTAGAGGTTGATTTGATGGTAATTTTTGAGGTTGTGAAATTTATGTTTGTTGTGGCTGAGTAGGATATGGTTGTTGGATTTGTGGGGGATATTGGGTTTGCGAAGGATATTGGGTGTATTATTGCTACACAGGATAATGATGAGTAGACATGGTTCCATTGGCAGGTCCTCGCCAACCTTGTTTCCAAGGTTGAGTTTGGACTAGTTGTGGTATCCATGCTTGTCAAAGCATGGGAAAAGTCCAATTTTGTTGCGAGTATTGTTGATTTGAATAATAAGAATTGAATTGTTGAGAGGGATCTTGAGATATACCTGAAGTCCTTAGCTACCAAGGTCTTTTTGGTGCAACAAAACACAATTTCTTTGTAGCTTCATGATTTCCTTAGTAGACCACCTTGAGCTCCAATAAAGATGGGTGATTTTCTGTAGCATGATTTTTTTCACATATACAACAAACTTCAATGTTATCTAAAGGAAATTATCTTAAAGGATGTATTTTTCT
Organism: Picea engelmannii; assembly: GCA_009831015.1. NCBI lineage: Eukaryota > Viridiplantae > Streptophyta > Pinopsida > Pinales > Pinaceae > Picea > Picea engelmannii. The sequence goes on along the minus strand of ML778776.1, from coordinate 347,198 downwards.
ACATTTTATGCAATAAATAGTTAATGTTGCATTGTCTTCCTATTTCTTTTGCTTAGTTTTCAATGTATCTAATTGAGAACCAAGAGTATTGAGAATATATGTTTTAAAATTATGCGATAAATTGCCAATCTCTGCTCTACTTACCCCACATGTGGTTGATTTGTTAAATCTAGAGATAGCATCCCTAGGTTGCTTACCATATTTGGACTTTCCTCTAGAGATGTGTGTACATAAGTCATAGATTTATGGATAGGTTAGATGAGAAAATCTCCTTTACCCATTAAATTAAGCACATCGATCCATTCATATATAATCCCACGAAGTAAAATGAATTTAAGAGTATCCATATCTAGATGATTTTGCCTTGCTCTTTTAACAATATAATGAGATCTTTCTAAGTAATCCTCGAGGCTCTCATCTTCCTTTTGTGTCATTTTAAACATTTCCTCTCTCATTCCTCGATTTGTACAATAATCATGATATTTTAAAAGGAACATTTTTCTCATTTCAACCCATGCTTTGATAGTATTAGTCCCCAAGCCCATAAACCAATGTAAATCAATGACATCCTTAATGGTGGATGGAAATAACTTCAATTTTTTAGCATCAGAAGAATAATCATAGTTGCAACAAAACAAATAAAATTTTAAAAGAAAAGTTTAAAAGTATCCAGATCTAGATGATTTTTCCTTGCTCTATTAACAATATAATGAAATATTTATAAGTAATCCTCGGGGATCTCATATTCCTTTTGTGTCATTTTAAACATTTCCTCTCTCATTCCTCGATTTGTACAATAATCATGATATTTTATAAGGAACATTTTTCTCATCTCATCCCATGTTTTGATAGTATTAGTCCCCAAGCCCATAAACCAACGTAAAGCAATGACATCCTTAAGGGTGGATGGAAACAACTTTAATTTTTGAACATAAGAAGAATAATTATAGCTACAACAAAACACATCAAATTCAAAAATAAAACTTTATGGGTCTTTATTTATTATACCATGAAAGTTGGGAAATGTTGAAGGTGGTATGTTCTTCATTTGGACCACAACTGTTGGATCCAAAATTGAAAATCCAAATTTATCCTTAATAGTTGATGTGTCTGTACCCTTTGGTCTTTCTTGTCTTACTTGTCATTCTTGTCTCTCTTCTTCTCCATATCTAAGTCCTCTTTCCTCTCCATATCGACCTCCAAATATTCCAAACATGTTGTCTTATCTCATATGTACAGATTATTTTGATGAGGCAAAGAATTCAGGTTCCTCAATAGGATTTTATAAAAGTGTAATATTTGGCTAACCACTGATTAATTCTTCCTCCTAAGGAGTGGATGAGAGTATGAAAACTTCTTTTGAGATTGTTGGAACTTCTTATTTGGAACGGCCTTCTCCAACTTTTCCTTTTCCTTTTGTTTGTGTAGTCACAATTTTGCCTAATCATCCTCCTCTTGTAACTCTCCTTGCAGATGGGTTAGTTGGTGGTATGGCTCTTATATTACCATGTGATGGAATGGGTGAATTGGTGGTTGGTTTACTCCCACAGCTAGTGAATCTACCTCTAGGATCTCTACGTCTATTCATGCATTCTACTTAACATGATTTAAATGGTTGAAGAGAGACTCACTACAACTCTACTTATAATGAATGAACATGTTATTACCTCTCGTCTTACCATCTCTCTTCCCATGCATTCACTCCTATATGCATTAAAATTATAAAAAGAAAAAACTAATGCATTTTTTCACTTACCCAACAATGACGCCAAAAATGTTAGTCAATTCAATTGATCAAACTATGTTACATTAAATCATCAATCTGAACTCATAAATTGATGAAGTGAATGCAAATTACATACAAGTCTTTGCTTCTAATCTATCTCTAAATGATTACTATGCAAAATCAAAAATTGTTTATTATTTAGCTGCAAAACAAAGTTTTTGCTTAGCTACAGAAACATAGTAAATGAAAATACTAAAGAAACATATTTAATGAAAAATCACAAGAATGATTCTAAACACTTGAAATTATCAACCTACTCGATGCTTAGCTGCAATACATTTACATTCTTTCAATCATGTTATTTAATGAAGGATTATGTAATTGAAGTACAACAATCTTTATTCGGTCAACATTTATTGTGCATTAGTATTCATGTATGTTATAAACAAAAATCATAAATGAAATTCAAGAAATGAAAGAACGTAAATTAAATTCACACAATTGATAAATTGAAATAACACTAAATGAAATAGAAGCAACACACTCCTCACTTAGGGGAGCATTCTGGCTTCGTGAACGATGTTGGAGAAAACTACAAAACTGAATTTAAACAATTAAAACACACAATGCATGTAATTGACAGTTAACCAAAGCTTTATATTAATCTCAAATCAACGATACAAAATTATAAAAGTTTGATATCATATCCAATATTATTATTGAAGGTTCCCATGATTGACATTTATACATTACAAATGGGATCTTGGAGATCCAAAAGCCATGGATCCTCAAACAAATTTAACTATGAAATAATGCATATGTGTTTACAAAATTAGATTTGGAATGTTCATGGTTGTATGAAATGAGTTTTTCAACCCACGTATGGAGAAATTCATGAAAATGTTGCATGGATTTTTCATATTCGATATAGTTCCCACCTCATGGCTAATTTGGAATGGATACAACTCAGGTACTCTGTCACTTGCTCATGCATTGACCACAACTTTGACTTGGCTCCTGTCCTGACCTGGTGGACTCTATATCTTGGTTGATAGGTGAGTGAGCATCTAGTGTTGATTTGGAATCATCTCCAAGTCATGATATCATCTTGGAGTGTGTGCAACCATATAGAACTATGAATCTGCTACAAAAGCAATTAATGGCTACAAAAATATTTAAGTTGCTACATAATCGATGATTCTGTAGCAACTTCTTAAAATAATGTCTTTTTAAACTAATTTTCATAAGGAAGAATAAAAACATGCTAGAATGAACAATTTTACCTTAGATATCCTTTGATCTACAAATTCTGTAGCTTGGAGAGATAATCGTGGGAAAAAGGGTAGAATGGATTGTAGGATAGTTCATAGGTATAGGTTTTGGAGGGAATTTTGAATAAAGAAGTGACAAAAAGAGTATAATCTGAGGACCCATCAAGGCATATACCTTGAGTTCTTGATTAAAGGTTCCTCCTAGCTCCTTGATCCACTCCTCCTTAACCCTCACACAAGCAAGGGAAACTCTTATCTGAAGGCTATATGTGGAAGAGTCACTCTAGAAATGGGTAGCATGAGTTTACTCTCCAATCTTCCTCCTTTCCTCCCTTGTAATACCTTCCTTATATAGATTGATGGAGGAGGCTAGGGGATGTATCTAAACCTATATGAATTAGTGAACTCTTAGCCCAATACAAATTCCCAAGCTCATAATGTGAGATAGACAACTCACCCAATGTTAATCTCCTTGAAACTCATTGAATCTAGAAGGCTCTAGGGGCGATAGTATGTTGCAAATGGTGCAACTAGCGATTGGTCGCACCCTACCAGGCATGCAAGGTGTGATCTCCCTCAAAAAATAAGAATCCAAGGTAGAAAAGGTATGTCTCAACATGAAAACACCAATAGGTTTGTAATGAGTCTCTGGGGTGGAAAATAGAGCCATAACACTCCTAGATACTTACTTTAACACACCATTATTACTTTAACACCATCATATTGATACGCAATGAAATATTCTATCGACAAGGTCTCTTACAACCACTAAATGGTCTTAAGTTTCCTAAGAAAGGTTGTAACCTCTTGAAAATTGTAGGTCCCTAGATTGAGCACACTTCTTGTCCCATAACAATAAAAAATACCTTACAACCTAATGATACCTCATGTGGAATAGAGCTTCCTTAAAAGTGAGACAATAAAATCTCAACTATAAGCCTTGGATGTGGAAGTAATGGAAGGTACAAAACCCCTCAAAGCACAATGAAGTGGGTTGTAGCATGCCTAGAGGAAGATCTCCCAATGGCCATAGAACCAACATGTATGCATCTTTGTAGAGCACAACTAAGGGAAATAACACGTCACCACATCAAACCTCTAACAAACATACTAACTCTGGTGGAGAAGGGAAACCAAGGGAAGGTGAATCATTATAAGCTCAAACTGCAAGTTATTGATGTCATCTCTAGAAATTTGGTAACACATACTACAATGAATTTGATGCAGTAGGGAAATGAATGAACTCCAATGACCGTAGAATATAGGATACATGTCTAAATAATGGATTAATACACTACCTCCATGCACCTAAAGGAATTCGCCCCAAGCTTGTATTCCTGAGATGCTTTGACACCATATCCAACCAACGTGTATACAGTGTCGAGCCTACAAAAGATATTAGGACACCACACCTATAACATATCAAAATGCTCAAGAAATCAATATCAATTCACCGTCAAGGGTCAATAGCATTGAGCAAACCTATACAATTTTATACACCCCCCCCAAGTGTTGTGATAAATCTTACCCTACGGACATCATAAGCTCCCCTTTGAACCAATACTCTTATCTTTGGTCCAAAGACAGAAGAGAAAAATTGGTTGTTACTTTCCCTATAGATCTAACTCAATCAATAAAGAGAGAGAGAGAGAAGAAGAATGTGGCGTACCTAATTGTGATGTTCGACCTCATTGCTCCAATCCCAATGCTTGATATCCAAGCTCCTCAATACAACTGAAATCCTGCAAAGACTAGCAAAGGAACTCTTCCTCCTACTCTAGATGATTATATAAAAAATATTTACCTATGAAGACAAAAACAACAATAGACAAGAAAATGTAGAACACATGAACTTGAAGAGAATAGTCCAAGTTGATATTAATTGGAAAGCCAAAGAAGGCACTTATAAAGCATGCTTGACAATGCAACACTTCTCTGAGCTCTCTTCATCCGGACGTTGCACGAATGAGCCAAGATCAAAATTATGATAATTCAATGGATTCCTTCACCTGGGATCAAAGGTTTGACACCTAAAATCTTCGTCCCTTAACTTTGGAAATACCTTCAATATATAGGCTTGAGAGGCACAACAACCATGAGAAAATGAAGGATATTGTTGAGGATATGGCTCCTTAAGTTGGTATTATATCCTATTATAGAGCCCATAGGGTAGTATTAGACCAAAACAACCTCACCCAAGTCGAAGTTGACCCTTAGAAAGAGGTGGAGAATCCCCCATTTTCCTCTAACCAAAAGTGGCGCTCCCTTTGATTTAGAGATAGAGCGCCACCCTATAAAGTGGTGCTCCCCTAACATGGTAAGGGGGTTGCCACCCCATGAAGTGGTTGTTGGATTACTGAAAGGGGGGGTGAATCAATAATAGAGCAATTTAATCCTTTTTCACCATAAAATGCAAGTGTTATATCAATGTAACATTATCATCCAATAGTTGTAGAGTAAATAAACAATGAACAAATGAGCAATCACACACATACATAGTACACCAGTGTTTTACGTGGAAATCCAAAGCGGGAGAAAACCACAGAATGATTTTTCTTATATGTCTTGAAGAATTACATTCATTAGAATCACCAACTTCCTTTGTTTTTCAGATGCAACTGGAAGGAGGCTCCAGCCCCCTAGTTTCTCAGACTACAACCTGAAGGAAGCTCCAACTCCCCAATTATCTGGCTGCAACCAGAAGGAGGCTAATACCCCCTATGTTCTCCAGCTAGAACCACATGTCCTTGCCCTATCCAACTGCCCTAACGTATAAGTAGAATGATGGAACCACTGTCACACTATCACTATGAGATATACCATTGTACAACTGTACCAACCTGTACCATTGACCTACAACCAACCTGTACAACTTCCCTACAATCAATTTGTACCTGAACTGAACATGTATCAACCAAATACAACAGATACGTGACCTGTAGTTCTACATCACACGTATGTACGTACCCTATCTATTATGCAGCCCACGTATGTACATAACCAAACTGTTATGCATCCTGTGTATGCCTTCTGAAAACTAGGGTTTTCTTTCTTCTGAAGACCCTGTGTAACTTCTTTCACATAGATTTGTAACCTATCACTGTATCCAGACTGTATTTGTACCCTGTGCATGCATCCTCATACATAACCTTTTTAGAGACCGTCATTTAATTTAAACTACCATATAATTAAAACAGAACAGTAAATTTGAAATTTACTCAAATTTCACTTAATCTAGCACAATAAATCCAATATTTCAATAAATAAAATTTACTAACCATTTACATACCTCACTCTGATGCTATCCTCCGCTTGACGTTATCCGCCGCTTGAACCTGACG
>ML778776.1:308327-340738 GCA_009831015.1 Picea engelmannii | reverse complement strand
ACGTTTTGAACCAATGGATAGATCTGATGTATCTGAGCACTATAGACCTTCCTGGGAGCTTGATCTCAGAATATAGAACCTTCACATCTTCATATTTTCAAGTTTCCATGGCTTTACAAACATGTACGCACCCTAATACACCACCATTTTGCATACGTACTCACCCTAATACACTATTAGCCCGCGTATGTATGCACCCTAATACATTGTAAGCATGTGTACGCCTCAGAAATTAAGTTTTTTAGTATTCGCTGTAATTTTGAAACTTTCACTGTCAACCCTTCGTACTACCTCAGACTTTTGCAACTTCAGATGTATCAATGAGTACTTGTAATAACCCTTACACAACAAAAGATATTCAATCTGTTCAAGTGTATTTAAATGAGAGAGCCTTGCCTCTTATTTATACTTTCATGTAACATTCCACTTTCCTTATTTTAGGGAGTTCTCCATTAACTTTATTATTTAAATAATTTCTTTTGCAAACACGTTGACTTTTTGGGGCTTCTAGATGAATCATGAGGGTTCTCCAACTTCACATGGTCATAAATCTCTAACCGTGAGGAGTTATGTGAAGTTTCACATACCACCAGAAATGGCATGACATGTACTATCCATCTAGAATAGTCTTACCTGCAAATATATCAAAACTCATACCATTATCCATAAAAAAAACTTGGGTCCATTACCCAAACCTTTGTGCTACCAGAATTTCTTCAAGGGTTGACATCAATGACAACCAACCCAATTAATCAACAATCTCCCCCTTTGGCATTGATGGCAACACTCTGATGCAATACTAAAGTCATATCACTCATTCTCCCCCTGTGACCATCGCTCCCCCTGAAACCATGCCTCTATGCTTTGCATCTGATAAATCTCTCCCCCTTTGTCATCAATGGAAAAGGTATCTTTCCATCTGGGGCTGCTCCCCCTAACTAAACTGTCCTTTGGGTTACTCCCCCTGACTGAACTCTTCCTGAAACTTATCTCCTGACTTGAACTGTCCTCTTTATGGTGCTTCCTCGTGTAGATCTAAGACATATAAGATAAGCATTCAAAAGCATTCATTTTGGAGTAGAATTACTCCGAGTCTCTGGCAAAGATACTCAAAGGCTTCCCTTGGAAGTGGTTTTGTAAAGATGTCTGCCACTTGTTCTTTTGTGCCCACATATTCAACTCTGATGTTCTTCTCTGCAACTTGTTCCAATAGAAAGTGATACTTTATTAGAATGTGCTTCGTCTTGGAGTGCATCATCGGGTTCTTTGATATACTGATGGTGCTTGTATTATCACAATAGATTGGAATGGGCTCATCATACTCAACCTGTATATCTTTCAGAGTTTGTTTCATCCATAGAACCTGTGTACAACATGTTGTTGTTGCAATATACTCTGCCTCGACTATAGATAAGGATGTTGATGATTGTTTCTTGCTTAACCATGATACTAAACACTCACCCAAGTAGAACGTTTCTCCTCTGGTGCTTCGTTGGTCATCAATGCAACCTGCCCAATTTGCATATGTGTAGGCAATAAGTGATAGATCCTTTCCTTTGGGATACCATAATCTAAACTCTTATGTTCCTCCGAGATATCTGAAAATCCTCTTCACTGCTAATACATGTGATTCCTTTGGTGTTTCTTGAAATCATGCCACCTGTCCAACTGCATGCATTACATCTGGTTTGGATGTTGTCACATATAGTAAGCTACCAATCATTGACATGTATTACCTCTATTTTGTAAACTTTGAATCATCATCTTTGCTCAACTTGCAACTGGTTTGCATAGGAGTGGTAACTGGTTTGCAATCTTCCATTCCAAACCTCTTTAGCATTTCTCTGATATACTTAGTTTGAGAAATAAATATTCCTTGGTTGTTTTGACGTATCTAAAGACCCAGAAAGAAGGATAGTTCTCCAAGTAATGACATTTCAAATTCATTCTACATATCCTTTGCAAATTTCTGGCTTAACCTGTCATCAATACTTCCAAAAATAATATCATCAACATAAACTTCAATTAATAAAATACTAACTTGAGTTACCTTGATGTAGAGGTTGTTGTCTGCACTTCCTTTTCTGAACCCTTCTTGTTGTAAATATTTATCCAGTCTAGAGTACCATGCTCTAGGAGTCTGTTTTAGACCATAGAAGGCCTTCTTCAATTTACACACATAATCTGTGTTCTCTGACAATTGAAATCCTTTTGGTTGTTCAATGTAGACTTCTTCTTCAAATTCCCTGTTCAGAAAAGTTGATTTCATGTCCATCTGATACACTTTAATATTCTTGGATCATGCATAATCTAGGAGCAAGTAGATTGCTTCCATTATAGCAACTAGAGTAAATGTCTCTTCAAATTCGATTCCTTAAACCTATGTGTATCCTTTACATACCAATCTAGATTTGTTCCTTGTAACCTGTCGATCTTCATTCAATTTATTTTTGAATACCCACTTTGTGCCAATCACATTCTTATTCTTTGGTCTTGGAACCAATTCCTAAGTTTCATTATTCTCTATTTGATCCAATTCTTCATCCATGGCCTTATTCTAAAATTCATCCTTGTTGGCCTCTTCAAAACTGTTTGGTTCAATCGTAGATGAGAGTGTTAGGTGTGTTTGTTCTGGTGAATGGATTCTTCTTCTAGTCTCAACTCCTGCATCTTTGTTTCCGACAATATGATCTGAAGGATGATTCTTCTGTACTTGTTTGCTAGGTGTGTTTGGAGTAAGTTGTTGAACTTTATCTTCTACTTCTGTCTAATCCTCTTCATCTTCCCCTTCTACTTCTTCTTCATCTTCTATTTTTTCCTCGTAAAGTTGTTCCATTGATTCATTTTCTTCTTCCTTTAATTCCCGTCCACCTGTTTCATCAATTGTTACATTGATGTTTTCCATAACTTTGTTCAACCACATATTGTAACACTTGTATGCTTTCCTTGTACTTTAGTAACCAACAAGTACTCCTTTTCCCACACGAGAGTCAAACTTTCCCATTCTGCCATCTTCTCTTTTGATGTAGCAGTTGCTTCCAAATACTCTGCAGTGATTCACATTTGTTGGTCTTCCTTTCCATAGCTCGTAGGGAGTTTTATCAGTGTTGTTTATGAGCATTACTCTGTTTTGAATGTGAATCGTTGTATGCACTGCATGTGTCCAAAAGATATCTGTCAATTTGGAATCCATTAACATTGTTCGAGCCATTTCCTGTACTATCTTGTTCTTTCTTTCAACAACTCCATTCTGTTGAGGTGTCCTAGCAACGAAGAATTGCCTTTTTATTCCATGTTTGCTGCAGTAGTCCATAAATTCATTTGAAGTGAGCTCTCCTCCATTATCATATCTCAAACATTTGATTTTTGAATCCATTTCATTTTCAACCATTTCCTTGTAGACCTTGAAGTTTTCAAAAGCTTTTGACTTATTCCTGAGAAAGCAAACTGCAGTCATTCTTGTATAATCATCAACTAATAACATAAAGCATTTCTCACCTTTTAAACCCTTTGTTGTAGTTGGTCCAACTAGATCAATATGCACAATTTCCAATGGTCTTATCATTGAATATTCTTTTGATTTAAATATGTTCTTTGTTTTCCTTCCTTCTTGACGATCCTTGCATAAAGTGTTGGTTGGTTCGTAATCTGGGGAATTTCTCTAATTGCTTCCTTTTTGCTGACTTTGACAAGGTTATAAAAGTGTATTTGACCCATTCTTATGTGTCATAGCCAATTTTCATCTTCTTTTCCTAGATAACACTTTTCATTTCCAATTTCACTTAGTACATATATGTTGCTTGAAGTTCTTGCAACTGTTGCAATCAATTTTCCTGAACCTTCTTTTCTTATCTCGCACTTTTGTGAATCGAAAGTAACTTTATGACCTTGTCACACATTTGAATCACACTTAGAAGATTATGTTTCATATCTTCTACTAGTAGAACATTTTCTGCTTTGGTATTCTTGTTTCTAATTTTGACTGTGCCTTTTCCGATGATTTTAGTTGAATCATCATTTCTTAAGGAGATTGATCCATATCTTTCATTTCTTAATGTAAGGAACCTGTCTTTATCGTGTGTCATGTGTTTTGAACAACCACTGTCAACATACCAACCACGTTTCTTTTTCTTATCTTGTAGAGAGAGTGTGCATTCTTCATTGATATATCGATTCTGCTTTCTTATCCATGTTCTCTTCTGAGGTTCTTGTCTGTGACTGTTGTTGTTCTGTTGTGGTTCTCTAGGGGGAACTATCATTCTGCAATATTTGGCCATGTGTCCAAAGTTGTTACACTTGTAGCATTCCACTTCAGTGCTCAAAGATTCAAACATGTTGTAACTTCTTCTCTGTGTTTCACTAGGCCTTCTTGGATAACCCTTTTGTGTATGACTTTCAAAGTTGTTTATGTTCCTATTGTTAGCTCTGCAATTCATAGTTTTATGTCCAAAATTATTACATGCGTAACATAAACCAAAAAATATAGTTTGATACTTGGGAGTTGAAGATCTTCTTAAAGGAGTTGCTCTTCTAAATTCTTCTTCTTCCTGAGGCCTATTTGTTGGTTGTTGATTCTGAAATCCAAATCTTCTCGATGGAGGAGTGTCCCTGTAATCTTCCTTATAGATCTTCCTATCCCCTTTGATTGTTTCTGCATATCTTTTTGGATATGTTTCTTGCTCTGTTGTTTTAGAGCTTGATCCCTTTTCTGTATGATTGTATCCAAGTTTGGACTTGTCATGATGAGGTTTTTGACTGTTGATAATGTAATCCAAAACTTTTGAGTTGTTCTGCATATTTTTCTTTTGAATATCCTTTCTTAATGTGACAATCTATGCTTCCAAATTTCCAATGGTCTTGTCTTTTTCTTCTAGTTGTTCTTTGAGTGCTTCTTCAATTCTTTTATCTTCTTCTATTTGAAACTTCAAATTTGTGATCATTTGTTCTAGTTCTTGAGTGTCTTCTTTCTTGTCTAGTTCTGCTTGTAGCTTCTTGTTTTTCTTCTTCTCTCTTCTTATAACTTCTATGGCACATAACAATTATTCTCGGTAGTCAACTTATGCCTCTTCACATTCTTCTTCGGCCTCTTCATATTCTTCTTCAGAGTTTTCTTTGTCAGAGCCTTCTACTGCCATGAATAGAACTCTTTCTGTCTCACTGTCACTGACTTCATCTTCATCTAATGATGAAATGTCTTCTTTGGTGCATAAGTTTTTCTTGAAAACTTTCTTTGTGGTTCTTTTGCCTTTATATGTTTGTTTGATATTTGAGTAATCTTCATCATTCCTCTTATTTTTCTTATGAGGACATTTGTTAGAAAAATGACCAATACCATCACAATTAAAACAAATCAAAAGTAACTTACCTCTATATCTGTCGTTGGTTCCCTTGTTCAATCTTTTGACGAAGTTGGCCACTTCTTCATCATCTTCTGAGATGTCACTGTTGCTACTATGTTATTTTTCTTTTTGCTTTGACCTTTTGGATGCTTTGAAAGATGCTTCTTTTATATCTGGGTTTTCCTGTTCAGTTCTCATTCATATGCTTTCAATATTCCACGTAGTTCATCCATGCTTATTGAGTATAGATCTGTTCTTTCTTCTAGTGTTGATATCTTAGGGTCAAATCTCATAGGAAGAGATCTTAGTACCTTTTGAACAATTAGAGATTCTTTGATTTCTTCTCCCAATTCTATGATTGCATTTACTGTTTCATCGACTCGTAAGAAATAAGATGCAATATTCTCATCTTCCTTCATCTTTAGTTGTTTGAACTGGCCTCTGTAAGTTTGAAGCTTTACTGCTTTGACTTTTGAATCTCCCTCATAAATATTTTGAAGTTTGTCCCAAATCTATTTAGCGGATTTACAATGTATAACTTTGTTGTATACTGATTCACCAAGACCATTCAGAAATGCATTTGTGGCTTTGGAATTATTTTGACCAAGTTTTATTGTTCTTTCACTTGCTGGCGGAACTGTTGGTTCTTTGTATCCATCTACTATAGATTGCCAAATTTCAAATCCCTGTGCTTGTATATATGTTTTCATCCTTCTGCTCCAAAATGCATACTTATGTCCATCAAACTATGGTATTCCATTTTTATACATGTTGTTTCTCTCCATGATCTACCTTTCAGTGGTTAAACTAATTTCTGAAGGAACCTACTCCGAAACCAATTTTTGGATTATTGAGAGGGGGGGTGAATCAGTAATAAAGAAATTTAATCATTTTTCACCATAAAATGTAAGTGTTATATCAATGTAGCATCATCATCCAATAGTTGTAGAGTAAATAAACAATGAATAAATGAGCAATCACACACATACATAGTACACCGATGTTTTACGTGGAAACCCAAAGTGGGAGAAAACCACATAATTTTTTTTCTTGTATGTCTTGAAGAATTGCATTCATTGGAAGCACCAACTTCCTTTGTTTTCCAGCTGCAACTGAAATAAGGCTCCAACCCCCTAGTTTCTCAGGCTGCAACCTGAAGGAAGCTCCAACTCCTCAATTCTCTGGCTAAAATCAGAAGGAGGCTACAACCCCCTATATTCTCCGACTACAACCACCTGTCCTCGCCCCGTCCAATCGCCCCGACGTATAAGTAGAATGATGGAACCACTGTCACACTATCACTGTGAGATATACCACTGTACAATTGTACCAACCTGTACCACTGACCTGCAGCCAATCTATACAACTGCCTTGTAATCAATCTGTACCTGAACTGAACATGTATAAACCAAATACAACAGATACACGACCTATAGTTCTGCAGCACGCGTATGTACGCGCCCTATCAGTTATGCAGCTTGCATATGTACACGACCAAACTGTTATGTAGCATGCGTATGCCTTCTGAAAACTTATGAACCTGTGTAACTTCTTTCACATAGATCTGTAGCATGTCACTGTATCCAAACTATATCTTTATCATGTGCATGCGTCCTCATACATAACCTTTACCCAAAAAATCTATATCTCTCTCTAGTCATGTGCCATAAGTGTGTGTAATCGTGAACAAGTATAATAACCCTCACATGATCTAGACTTCAAACCCTTTCTGATATTCAACCTCTCAATACATCAACCAATACAAGCTCCCAACCATGTACCACAAAAACCCTTAGCCATATGCCAAGAAATACAAGATGTGCCTCAACAAGAAGTATCAATGATAAATATACCAACACTGTATTTCTATAGATCTGACTTATACAGAAGATCCCATGCAACCACTAGTCTCTCTAGGGAGAATTCTCAAATCTCCATAGTCATTTATCATGCATACATCAAAATCCAACTATTCATAGAAATAAGACATACCTTTTGAACCAATGGATAGGTCTGATGTATCTGAGCACTATAGACCTTCCTGGGAGCTTGATCTTAGAATCTAGAACCTCTGCATCTTCATCTTTTCAAGTTTCCATGGCTTTACCAACATGTACGCACCATAATACACTACCAACCCACGTATGTATGCACCCTAATACACTATTAACCCACGTATGTACGCACCCTAATACATTGTCATCCAGCATACGCCTCAAAAATTAGGGTTTATTAGTATTCATTATAATTCTGAAACTTTCGTTGTCAACCCTTCATACTACCTCAAACTTTCACAACTTCAGATGTATCAATGAGTACTTGCAATAAGCCTTACACAACAAAATATATTCAATGTGTTCAAGTGTATTCAAATGAGAGATCCTCGCCTCTTATTTATACTTTCATGTAGCATTCCACTTTCCTTATTTTAGGGAGTTTTCCATTAACTTTATGATTTAAATAATTTCTTTTGCAAACACTTTGACTTTTTGGGGCTTCTAGATGACTCGTGAGGGTTCTCCAACTTCACATGGCCATAACTCTCTAATCATGAGGAGTTATGTGGCGTTCCACATACCACCAGAAATGCCATGACATGTACTATCCATCTAGAATAGTCTTACCCGTAAATATATCAAAACTCATACCATTATCCATCAAACAAACATGGGTCCATTACCCAAACCTTTGTGCTACTGGAATTTGCTACCGAACTTTCTTCAAGGGTTGAAATCAATGAAAAACAACTCAATTAATCAACAATGGCACTCCACCAGCATGGCTAGGGGACACCACCCTTCATAAATTCCCAAAAAATGGTCGATTTTCCAAGAAAAAGGTGTGTTTTTGGCCTTGAAATGATGGGTTTCTTCCTCCAATATGACTTAGGGGTCATGGAAAATGTCTCTCATGGTGTCCAGAGGTTGTGACACTTAGCAAAGTGAATGTGACACTTGGTAAGGTGCATAATACACTTTCAACAGTGTATGTGACACTTAAAAAAGTGCATACGTCACTGTGCGACACTTGTGACACTTAGGGTGCGAAACTCAAGTGTGACATTTTGATGTGTAACAGATGCCCCATAAAGTGTGAGGTCAGAAAAGAAACTATTGGTCAGAACAATTTACAAATTCTTCAGTGCAAGGGTGTTGGAGTAGGAGAACCCGACAGAAGCTACAAACAATAATTAGTAAGTATACAGGTAATTTCCATTTCTGAGGTAGGGATACATATGCTCATAATACGAGATGACTCAAAGCACGATCGTTGACCAATACATTGTGGATCCATGAGAATACTGACTAAGGATATGGCCACCAGAGATACAATGTGGATCCATACCTCCATGACATGAACTGATCGCAGCCACAAAAAATACACAGTGGAGCTATGATATGACAAAACATAGCCACAGATCAATACAATGTGGATCTATGTGAAAATATATATATCAGTAATATTTTCAGCATGGTGATTGTACTGAAATCTTTTACATGCTCAAATGATCTCCACTGCAGCCTGGGAAAAACATATAATAGAGTGAGCGCCCGACCCAGGGTCTTCATCCCGATCCTGAAATGGTACAAATCTATCCATGTGAATAGATGACTTGGTGTCGAACATGGTAGAAACCACTTGATTACTGGTCCTTGAGCTATATCGTTAACAAGTGTGAGGGAAATCATCAATGATGACAATGACTCCCAATGTACCCTAGTACATTCCAGCAAATGTGAATAAATGAGTTGATGTCGAACATTTATGGAATCATCCAATCAGAGGTCAATGATGTAAACCTATAGTTGAAAGCAAGGAGGTCTACCATTGAGGCATGCAACTCCCAAGGTACTAATTGGTTTCTAAGTCTAATTATCAGATAATGTGTTAAAGTCAAAAGGAAAAGACTTGTCGAAGGAGGGCCTTGATGTATGCCCCATCATCGATAGAAAACTGACACATGATAGTGATGTGAAATGGTAGATAAAATGAATATGGACTGATACATGAAATGGAAATTGGTAATACTGTAGATGGATGGTTTGAAGTGAAACTTCCCTTAAACACGATGAGGCACAACAACTGACTTGGAAGCATTGACTCAATGAGTCCTAGAGAAGTAAGGGTTTGGTCCTATATGGGTCCTGGAGATTGGACTCACATAGGTCCTTCAATGCATAGTTTTACGAGCCCAAAGAAGGTAAACTCGATGTTTTTTCACGTTTAGAGAATTTGAAAAGAACTTAAAGATGACTTTGTGGATGAAATTTTCATAAATTTAGTCTCCCAAGCCCGAAAAAAGTGTAAAACAATACAGGGGAGAACTCTTCTAGTCATGCTTGACTAGAGTATTCTTTTTTTGTAATTAGTCTCATGAGGCCGAAAAAGAGATAAACTACCACTAGAAAGATGCCCTTTCAAACCTTTTAATGAGTGTGAAAGGAAGAAAGCTCACTTGACAATCTTTTCATGTTTAGGGAGTCTGAAAAGAGCTTAAATGAGACTCTAGAGAGTTCCTTTTTCGCATAGCTTTTACGAGTCCGAAAAGGAGATAAAAGTATACTCGATAACCTATTCTCATGTTTTAATGATCACGATAAAGAACAAAGACTAATCTCGTTAACCTATTCTCATGTATTTACAAGCACGCGGAAGAACAAAGACTAAGCTCGTTCTAAAAAAAATACTACGTTACGGTGGGAACGACCCTCGAGTGAGGATCACTCCTAGAAGCATATCTCTCTAGTGGTATTTTCCCCCCATTTATCATGATAGAAGCTAGTGGCTTTGCTCCAACATGATTTCTAGAGGTTTGAGACTTGCCCCCCAAGCGTCATTTCCTTCGACGACTCTTCTTCTTTCCTCATTTAGGCATCTGGTTACTAATAAGAACATTTTCACTAGGCGGACGAAAATAAGGTTCAAGTACTCGATCCAAAGTGAGACTCGATTCAAATGGAAGGGGGTATGTTTCATTTTTTAACGAGCCTGAAAGAGACAATGAACTATGCCTGTGGGCATCTATTTCATTTTTTAATGAGCTTGACATAGGAAAAGAACTATGCTCGTAAGGTAGGTTTCATTTTTATACAAGCTTAAAACTAGAAACTATGCTTGAGGCCCTTTATTTCATTTTTTAATGAGCTTGGCACAGAAACATGAACTCTGCTCGAAACCTGGTTTCATTTTTTAATGAGCTTGGAACTAGACAAACTATTCTCATTGACCTCTACCTGATCATGGCTTCCAAGAGGACAATCCTCTGGAAGGAATACATGTCAAGGGACAAACCTCAATCATGGCTTCCAAGATATCTTTGCTAAATGGAAGAACCACACTCTGGAAGGAATACATGTCGAGGTCTGTGATAGGGGTAGGGATATTAGGCTCTAATATCCATATCTAAGAGATCACCATGTCAACTACCAGATCTAAATCAAAGTAAGGGAGAGATTCCTTCTCATTCGGAGTTGAACACATGGGACAGGTTGCCACATAATTGACCTGCAACGGGGTGGATGTCGCTGGTATGTAAGGAATGTTTAGGGAAGTCGGATGGTTGACCATCAAATGAGGGGCAATGAATGAAAGATCGTCTATGGTCACTATGTTTCCATTGTGAGGGAAACACAACACTCGAAAGAGTGTGGACACAAGACCCTTCATAGCATAAACATAGTCTCGCCCGAGGAGAAAATTAAAATCCAAGGGGTCGTGGACTACCATCACATCAATATAGACAATTTTCCCTCCTAAAGTAACATGTAACTGAGGAAGGATCCCTAAATGTTGAGTAATCCATTTTTTAAAAGCCAATAGATTCAGAGTCATTGGTGCAAGCTAAGGGGAACCAAGAGATTTCCAAGCATTCGAGGACAGGATGCTAACAGAAGCACCTTTGTCTATTATAGTGTTAAGTATCATGAACCTACCACAAAATTCGACCATTATCTCGAAATGCACATAGGAAGGAAGATGAGGTTCTGGTAGACGATTCCAATCAATGGAAATCATCCCCAGTGGAGTCGCCATTTTTATGTCATGAGAAATCTTACCCTGTGGATGGGCTAAGCTCCCCTTTGAACCAAGACTCTTATATCTGGTCCAAAGAAAAAATAAAACAAGTGGTTTCTACTTTCCCTATATATCTAACTCAATCGAAAGATAGAAGAATAATGTGGCGTACCTGATTGTGATGTTTGTCCTCGCTGCTCCAATCTCGGTGCTTGATCTTCAAGCTCCTCAACGCAAATGAAATTCTACAAAGACTAGCAAAGGAATTGTTCCTCCCACTCTATATGATTATATAAAGAGGATCTATCTATGAATACTGAAACAACAATAGACAAGCAAATGTAGAACACATGAACTTGAAGGGAATACGCCAAGTTGATATTAATTGGAAAGCCAAAGAAGGAACTTACAAAGAATGATTGATGATGTATCACTTCTCCAAGCTCTCCTTGTCCATCCATTGCACGAATGAACCAAGATAAAAATGATGATACTTCAAGGGATTCCTTCCCCAGGATCAAAGGTTTGACACCTAAAATCTTCCTCCCTTCACCTTGGAAATACCTTCAATATATAGGCTTGAGAGGCACAACCACCATGAGAAAATGAAGGATATGGTTGAGGATATGGCTCCTTAAGTTGGTATTATATCCTAGGATAGAGCCCATAGGGTAGGATTCAACCACAAAAACCTCATCCAAGTCAGAGTTGACCCTTAGAAAGAGGTGGACAATCCCCCATTTTCCTCTAACCAAAAGTGGCACTCCCTTTGAGTTAGAGACAAAGAGCCACCCTATAAAGTGGTTCTCCCATAACATGGAAAGGGGGGCGCAACACCATGAAGTGGCACTCCCCCAGCTTGGCCAAGGGGGAAACACTCTTCATAAATGCCCCAAAAATGGTCGATTTTCCAAGAAAAGGTGTGTTTTTGGCCTTGAAATGATGGGTTTCTTCCTCCAATATGACTTAGGGGTCATGGAAAATGTCTTTCATGGTGTCAAGGGGTTGTGACACTTAGAAAAGAGAATTAGACACTTGGTAAGGTGTATACGACACTTGCGACAATGCATGTGACACTTAACAAGGTGCATACATCACTTTGTGACACTTGCAACACTTAGGGTGCGAAACTCAAGTGTGACATTTTGATGTGCAACACCAAGACAACCTCAACCTAATAATAAAATGCGTTATCCCAAAATAGTTCCAAGGGAACAATAATAAATCATCATTACCATTGGAATATGTCATGTCTAACCAAACCATAAGAAGAGAAACACTCCAATGGGGCTAACATGAAGATATACTAGGAGTTGCACATGTCCATAAAAAATCCAAGAATATACTAATGAATTTATTCTACCATTGGATTTACAACAAACTAACCCCAACAATATTAAGAACAAGTGTCATACATCCAAATTTATGTAACAACAAATATCCCAAACCAAAACCAGAAAGGAATCATAGGAAATGATGTCAAATCTAAATTTTTAAACCGAATCTAAGATGGTGTTTACCAATTCCCACCAAATTCCATTACATTTCCACTATATTGTCACTTTAATCATAAATATGGAGGAGAAAAAAAACAACTCTTCAACCATTGAATCTATACATATGACCAAACTCTAGAGAGTATATCCATTCTCCACTCCCCAAGGAACACAATTTGATACAACAACTAAATACTTATACCACAATCAATGATACGTCCATTCCCAGAGTTACATAAAAATCCCTCACTCCAAGGTCTTTACAATGTTCTTTCCTTCATGTCATTATTGTCACCCATCTACGATTGGAAGAACTGACTACAACTCCACTGTTATTCAACAAAACATGAACTAATATATAGTTGTGCCTCCCTTGCCAATGGTGAGAGGAAGATGGTGGAACCTCTCTCATATAAAGTTGTGATGATGGGGGATTCACTTGTTGATCAATATACTATCACATCCATTCATAAATGGGGTTTTAAAATTGTGAAAAATGAAGTTAATATATTGTTCCATATTAATGGGGGGAGGGGTGTTGTTTAATTGAAGTAGGGATATAGGTATTTTTTTTGGGTTGGGGTGTTATACACACTGGTCAATAATTTCTACGAAATAAACATGATGCTTACACATAGGAAATATCAATGGAGCTACACTAAATAGATGACTAGATATATCCCATAAATCGATTTGGGATAAATAAACCAAATCTACATGAAAAATAGTCTTCAATAGATAAATCAAATCTGTCATCATTCTGCTCATTGAGGTTTGAAAACGCTTGTTGTATGTTCAAGGTAGTTACTGATGGTGCAACACTACCCAATACATGGATGAGAGGGTTTGATCTATTACATTGCAGTGCCTCTATGGTGGAATTTATTGTTTCACCCTCTACTACTACTAATTTTCATCTAAGGAATGGTAGCTCTATCATTACTACCATCAAAATGCATGCCAAATGAAGGAATGCTCTATAAAAAAATTATTAACGAAGATCCATGGCTTAGTGAGGATTGGAAAAGTTACTAGGATTAGTAATTTATCGATAGAAAGAAGTGCAAATTTCCCTTTTTCACCCTCTTAGATCTAAAGTATCATCACATGTTCACCTCATAACACATATGGAAGCAAATATGCTTGGTGTCATTGCAGAAGAGAATTTTCATGGCCATATGGGCATGGGCCCTTTTTCCACTATAAGATATTTTACTTCAACGTGCAAGAAATATCAATTATGTACTAAAGACTATGTTACAGAGTTTGATTGACTATTCTCAATAGAAAAATGCATGTATGTGGAAAAAATATATATTGAAATTGAGGATTAAGTGGCATTTGCTAAGTTTTAGAAGTAGACCTTAAAATGTTCTAGCACCAACTAAAATCATGATAATTCTAGTTTTATTCTAATACATTCCTTATATTATAATATTAGCCCATATGATCTTTATGTCCCTCTTACAACATAATATCTTCTCCTTTTTTTGTTTGGGAAAAATATTGCTTATATTAATATCTAAAAAAACGTAATACAATGATGGAGTACAAGGAAGAAAGGACATTTCTACCTAAAGGACATGAAGAATGCCCCTAGGTTAAATTGATCCCTAGGATCTCAATATCTCATGTCTCTTAATGAGAGTGATTTTGAGTATGAATTATAAGAAAATAGGAATGGGTTATTAGGCATATCACACATCTAAAGTTTACTAAAAAGATAAGCTTGATAGATAGACCGATATATATTTTTTCTTAAAATGTCCACGAGATCATATCTAAAGGATGAAGAGTTATGACTTGATAGGTAGATATATCCATATACATAAACCCATTCTTAGTGAATGCATTATCATGTATTGGATTGAAGAGAGGGGTGAAAGTAGTATAACACCAAGCCCTTGAACCCAAGTATATCTTACTAGAGTGGCATATACCTATGTTGGGATGTCAACAAACTTGTTTGCTTATTTTTAGGTTATTTTTGTGATTTGTAGGCTTATAAGAGTTACGCCATCTCTCTGTATGAGGGGTAGAAATAAAAGGAGTATTAAAAATGACACTAAAAATGGACACATAAGATATCTACTAAAAATAGGGGGTTTTAAATTAGAAAGATGTATTGGGAGGAGGGTTTCAACAAAAAGATTTTGGGAGGTATTTTTTAGTATCTAATGAAATTAGGGGTATTTTTTAATATCCCATGAACGAACATGCTATGCCATAGGTTCACTTAGTGAAGCTCTCATAGTTGTTATCATACACCATACTCTCCAAAATGAAGGAATGGGTAATCATACAATACAAGGGTCCATGGAAATATATAAGCTACATATCACCTAGAGCCATCTAATAGATTAATACACAAATAAAGGGGACTAAATGGTAAAGTGACCTCATCATGTCCCACTAAAAGGGATAAGAGGAATATTCCTCCCTCTCATGCCTTCCCCCTATGTAGGCATAAAGCACACAAAATACATCATAAGAGCCCAATAATACTCATGTCACTAACACTATCATGATAGTATTCACTATAGTGACCAAACACATCTCACAACACCAACATGAAGTATGTACCATTATACACTGATGTGAGCTAGAGTAAAATAATTAGGAGTTGTGGACCTCACACCAACCACTGTACACTACATTGTTGAAAACCTATAAGCACACATTGAAAGCAACAACTTGGCATGCAATAACCATTCCCCTACATGAATTTGACCCCAATATGCTTCATAACCTATAATTTCAAAATTAAATGCAACTTCTTATCTTATTCTCATGATTGAAGCTAGATGTACTTCCATGGAATCTAATGTCATTATTGGATATTTAGACTATAAATACAAATTGCTTAAGCTAAGCAAATATAGATTCCTTCTTATTACTTCTAGTATGAACAACAACCACCATAGACTTAAAAGATTAGGTTGGGCTAGAGGTTTTGAGGCATGGCTTAACTATTGGAAAATAAAATAAGATAATTGGATTAATAATATTGTTAATATTAAATCTTACATCCTTATGATTTTTAAAGATAAAACTTGAAACCATTATAAGCCTTTAATACGAAGAAGTTGAAATATCACAAATATTTTAATAGTCCTAATTTAGCTCAGTGAAATTAGTTTTCTAGCATTTCGAGCTAAAAGAACAAAATTAATATTATCCAAATCAGGACCAATGACAATGACAAGCTTAGTGAAATCGATCACTGAACTATCCCTAAAATATCTTGGGATTAGTGAATTAGTAAAATTTGTGATACAAAGGAAATTGAGGATGAACACCATTTATTTTTAACTTGCCCTACCCTTATCAATATAAGACATTACTTTACCTAGTTTCATAGCTCAATTAATTTTTGAGATCTCTTTGCTTACAAAAACCATAATGAACTTGATACTTTCATTTCCACCATGTTAAAGTATAGAAATATCATTTAAAGAATATTCCCTTTATTTGTTGAAATCTCATTGGTCTTATGGGATGATAAACATCATCTTTTTTTGAAGAAATATAATCCCTCACTCGTCTATGTATTAGGCATTCTAAGTGAGGATGTTGGTACCTTGTTAGGCTCTGGAAAATTCCCCCCATATTTCTCGGTTTTCCAAATGGAAGGTGATGGTAATGTTAGAGTGTGAGTCCCTAGACAATCATAAAGTCCAAGACCACCCTCTTATGAGTTGTCATCCTTATCTATTGATGATGTGTTTTCATTATCAAGGTATTTTTTAGGGGTGAAATTTCGTGAATTCACTGTTTTTTGGTCATTTATGAAAAAAAGTATTCGCCAATTTGATTAAAAATTCACCTATTTTACATAAATATGATTAAATAGATAACATTCGCTAAAATTTTACAAGTTTTAATAGTAAATTATATGGTTTTTATTGAATATTCAGCTACATATCTATATTTATGACTTTTCAAACTAAAATAGTCGCCTAGAATACTATGCATAGGTATAATATTTGAATCCTTAAAAAATACCCTGGTCATTATCCATTGATGAATTGTCAGTGAGATTTAGATTTAGATATGGTTAATTACACGTACTGTAAACTAATATTATGAGATGAATACATGTGTTGAAACGACTTAAAACCTTTTCCGCCAAGTTCTTGTGTCTTGCTTGTGCTCTTTTTCTTAACAATAAACATTAACTGAAATTTCAGCTGGTAAACTCAACATATTCACTAACCCTTGAAACTAGATGATAAACATTATTATCATCATAAACTAACACAAATCCATCTATCTCTCAACCTTTTCAACATCGAAAAATTACCTTGACTAGTTTTTATCATCTAAATACTTAATAAATCTAGAAATAACTTCACTTTATGCTAATTATTAATAATATCAATATATTTATTAAAAAAAATCAAAACCTTTTCCTTTTCCAAAATATTAACTTTTTTACTAAAATCTCATGGTAAATTGCCTTTACCAATATAGGAGGGGATATTCCCATTCGATCCTAAGTATTAATAACACCTTCCCCTTGTAACTTTTAATAATCCTCTTCAAACACTTCATTCATACATTTCCATTTTGACTGACAAATGGCATTTAGAGAAGAATGAAACTTTTATAAATTAGTTGGGTGTGGAACCTAATAACACATATTTTATTATATTTTAAATAAATACTTTGTTATGAATACTTGCACATTAATGTTCCATCACCTCCTATATTAACCACACATTAATGTTCCATCACCTCCTCTCCTAACCACACAAGGAATTTAATGTTCCATCACCTCCTCTCCTAACCACAACGAAAATTATGGAAAAATTAATGAAAAATGCCCTTTTGAAAACCTAATCTAACTCCCATTGCATGTTGGGGAGGTAAAGGTCTCACACTTGACACTTGTCCCTTGAAAATTGAGTTATTTTGTATCTCCCTATCCCTATCCAACCCCATAGTAAAGTAAAAGCACTAACTCATTATTTTCATTAATAATGCTTCCACTACCTTAATAAAGCATTAGCAACCTAATCATACATGTCTTTTCATGGCCCCCCACACCACACTTTACTAAGGAAAAATATTCTCTATATGTTAATAGAGATCACACTTTGCGTATGTGGTACGTTTAATTTTTTATTTTATTTTATTTCACCTAATATATATATTTATAATTAATATATTCCAATACCCTAGAAACCTATATATTATTATTAATATATTCCATAACCATAACATATTAACAACCTATACATTATTATTAATATATTCATTTGATAACCATAACATATTAACAACCTATACATTATTATTAATATATTCATTTGAATCATAGGACTTTTACTATTTTTAGAAACATGTCATTCTCTAACCCCCCAAGTCTAAGGTATCAACTATGAACTAAGCTTCTATAAACTTCTCTTTTATTTTAAAGTTAAGACAAAACTTTATTTTATACTTAACCATCCTTAATAGATCTATTCATATATGCTATCCATGTGGTGTGATCTTTTTAAATATATTAATACAGTGCCACGTCGCATAATTTTTTAAATAAGTTGTTTAATTTATTAGTTTTTAAACACAACGTCTTGGAATGACTTGTCAAATGGACACACGCCCTCCTTACCATTTTTTTTTAACTTTAATTTTGTAAGAAAAATTATTTTTATAAAAACAAAAAATTAAATATTTTTAATTTATATTATATCTATTATTATTATAAATAATATTAATTTTTTTAAACATCATATTAAAACTCAACTAAAATACACCATAATTAAAATTAGACCACAATTTAAATGTTTTATCCATTCCTTTTTAATGTTTCACACATGCCTCTCCGTGATAAAGATTCTATCGTGTCATAGAAATTATATTGTGTACTTTATTTCAACTCAAGTCAAGTTACTTTTACTTTAACGTACTCGGTATATTTATGAAATTATGTATATTAATAAATTTAATAAATTTAATTATATATATTAATGGGAGTTGAGGTACATTGTAAGTTGGAATGTTATTTCTTTTATTTATTTTAATTTTTTTATGATGGGTTAATATGTTCAATTTGAGGGATTTGAATGGGGAGGATAACAAGCATACTACACAACTACTTGAGTTATGAACCCTAGATTATATATTTACTTATTTTTTAACAATATATTTGCAAGTGTAAGTAGGTTGACAACATTTAGGTATAGTAACACCAATTGTTTGAGGTAATCTTTGGGGATATTTTTCCCAAGGAAAACTTGGAAAACCAAGGAATGTTTTGACATGTTTGTGGATGGCATCCCTAGTAAACTCATCTAGTACAATCTAAAGATTGGTATTACATTATTATAAAGCCAGTGACTCAAATGATTATTGCACTTAATACACATAAAATAAAAAGTAAGAGCTACTATAGGCCACACAACTTTATCTTCTAGATAATTATTAATAGATCGATTGAGTCCTTTCAAATTGGACTCCTTCCTCGTCTGTTTCAATCTCATAGAGTTTTTTTTAGAGAGCCCACCTTCCTTTTCATTGAATTATTTATAAACTTATAAGAAAGATGCATTTATGAACTTGTTCCTCACCTCAATTATTCTTTCTATAATTGAAATTAGCGTTAAAATTTCTATCATGTTTCTCTTATTTGCCTAATCTATGATTACCTTGGAGTCACTTAAAATTTGGTAATTTAGGATTCCTTTATCTAAAAGAATTTTAAGAAGAAATGACAAAACATAACATTAAGCTATATTATTAATCACTTTAAAAGAAATAAAATGATTTTCATTTAAGAATAAAATCCCCTCTACTTGACACACACTTGGGATCTTTAGCTCACATTATAAAAAAAATCCCATGTCTTTGATTTGTCTTTCTGGACTGTTAAAAATTCTTAACTTCTTAACTTTCATTGGTTTCCAAATTCTTCCCTGCACAAACACTATTTGTTGACAAACTTGGATTGATAGGATTTCTTTGCTTGAGAATAACAATTCATTCTTAACTAGCCAAATTGCCCATACAATGACACTTGGAAATTTATCTTTACATAAAACATTGAAATGTGATATGCTTAAGAGTTTCCTTAAGTAAAATATTATCTACGTGAAAGAAGTATATTGATTAAAATCTATGGGTTATATAACTTGCTTAATGTTGAGGTTGATACACATTGAAATGTGGTATGTTTAAGAGTTTCCTTACTTAAATAAGTAAATTGTTATATACAAGTATTATTGTTGAGGTTGATAGACATTGAAATGTAGTATGTTTAAGAGTTTTCTTATTTAAATAAGTAAATTGTTATATACATATAAATAAAAGAACTATGTTGATTAAAATCTATGGGTTATATAATTTGCTTAATGTTGAGGTTGATAGTCTCTTTAAAATTAGTAATAAACATTGTTTAAAAAAAAAAAACAAAAAAAACTCGACCAATTTTATATTACACACTCACTTTTGACACATCTCCTCAATCTGATGCTAAGATGAATCTAAATATGTTTATGACTCACTTTGACACATCTCCTCCATCTAATGCTAAGATGAATCTAAGTATGTTTATGATTCACTTTTGACACATGTAAATATATTTAAGATTTTTTTAAATGTAAAAAAAACATAAGGTAAATATTATGCTCTTTATTTATACTTAATTGTAAAATGACTTCATTTATCCAAATATATTATTTTACTTAAATAATCACTCATTTTTAAAGTTATCACTTTAGTTCCTAAATAAAAAATGGATTTAAACTTGTTATTATCAAAAGATATATGATAAAATAGTGGATAATGGAGTGTATTAACTGTTGATTTTCCAATTATATATATATAATTTTATGTGGAAAATAACATAGCTTAATTTTAATTTTCTTATGATACATTTTAAATAGTTGAATCTAAATTGATTATTACTAAAATATATTACACACAATCATTCTTGACATCTCTTTCTATCATGTTCCTATGCAAAAATGAATTCATGTTAGATATTTCTTTAGTGTTACACTCCACACATTTTATCAATACTCAAATGTAAAATGAACCTATTTTCCTAAATATATTATTTAACCTAAATATTCACCTATCTCTTTCTTTCAACCAGATATTATGAAATATTTATTTATTTTTTCAATGTGAAAAAATATAATATCAATGTTACATGCAAGCAATACATTGAATCACTATTAGAATATAAAATAACCTATTTACCCAAATACATTATTTTTCTTAAATATTTACTCATTATTTTTTTTTAAGATTTAGGGGAATTGGTAACTCGCGGGATTATACTCATTTTTTTTTTTTAAGATTTAGGGGAATTGGTAACTTGCGGGGATTACACTCATTTTTTTTTTTTAAGATTTAGGGGAATTGGTAACTCACGGGGATTACCTGAGTAAAACTTATGAATCTAGGTTTGTTATTATTAAAATATATGATTATTCCTCCAATGCGTCACTCACTCCTAACACATCTCCTCCATAATGTTATTGCTAAAATATATGATTATTTTTGTTTTTTAATATGAAAAATAACTTGACTTCAAGTGTACAATGATGACACATTTCCTATGTTAATCTAAGTCAATGACTCACTCTAGACACATCTTCTCCATACTAGTCTGGATGCAAAGATGAATCTAAGTCACTCACTAATGTGTTGCTTCTCCATAATGTGTTGCTTCCCAATGCAATTTAAGTTGCTAAAATATATGATTGTTTTAATGTGAAAAACAAATCACACTAAGAAGTATTTTTTATTTGAACCTGACACGTGGATAAGAAATCCACAAGTCATTATTTACGGACATCAAAATACCAAAAAGTCAAATTGAAGTATGTAGATTTGAACCTGTATTTGACACGTGGATAAGAAATCCACAAGTCATTATTGATAGACATCAAAATACCAAAAAGTCAAATTGAAGTATGTAGATTTCCTGTCAAAATCTATTGTAGGTACTTACACGGTAGAAGCTTATAAGTATATACTAATAACTATGATTGGTGGCTTCAACCTTCAAGGAACTAGGTAGGGGCACAACATTGAGGGTCTTCACTTTAGCGTTCAACTTTTCTCTGTGAGTGTGATTTCCAAGTCTTTTATTGGTCATGGCTGGCCGTCATCAATTTTTCTCTTGACAGGCTTGTTAAATTTGAAATTCCAAGTCTGCTAAGCATTACACACACTCAACTTGTAATACATTTCCTCTTCACTCACTCACTAGTGACACATCTCTTCCATAATGTGTTGCTTCCGAATGCAATGTAAGTTGCTAAAATATATGATTGTTTTTAATGTGAAAAACAAATCATATTAAGCATTACACACACTTAGTGACTTGTAATATATCACGTTTTTCACTCACTCACTAGTGACACATCTCCTCCATAATGTGTTGCTTCCCGATGCAATCTAAGTTGCTAAAATATATGATTGTTTTTAATGTGAAAAACAAATCACACTAAGCATTACACACACTTAGTGACTTGTAATATATCACGTTTTTCACTCACTCACTAGTGACACATCTCCTCCATAATGTGTTGCGTCCAGATGCAATCTAAGTTGCTAAAATATATGATTGTTTTTAATGTGAATAACAAATCTCACTTGAGTGTTACACACACTCATTACCTTGTAACACATCTCCTCTATACTATGATACTTCCCTAGGCAAAAACAATCTACATCACTCACTCACTCACTTGTGACACATCTCCTTCATACTAGTCTAGATGCAAAGATAAATCTACATCACTCACTCACTAGTGATGTAGAGATAAAATTACACACTTATTACCTTGTAACACATCTCCTCCATAATAATCTCCTCTATACTATCCTACTTCTATATGCAAAGATAAAATTACACACTCATTACCTTGTAACACATCTCCCCTATA
The DNA here is from genome assembly GCA_009831015.1 of Picea engelmannii. Classification (NCBI taxonomy): domain Eukaryota; kingdom Viridiplantae; phylum Streptophyta; class Pinopsida; order Pinales; family Pinaceae; genus Picea; species Picea engelmannii. The sequence goes on along the minus strand of ML778776.1, from coordinate 317,983 downwards.
CTATGCTACTTCTAGATGAAGTGATGAATTCAAATCACTCACTCATTACTAAATTTACACTACGTAATAATAATAAATCTCATACACTGATAATAAATCTCATACACCGGGTCCCTATACAAAAATGATATATTAAGTCCCCATACAAACACTACATCCCCATACAAATATAAATCTAAATTGATTATTACTATACATCTCATCAATATTACATTAATAACACATCTCATCCATATTACATAATACACTGTAAAATTAAACCACCAATCCAAATATTAACCCAGTGAAAATAGCTCATAAATTTACCTTAGTTGCTCATCCATATTACATTAATAACACATCTCATCCCTACTACATAATGCACGTAAAATTAACCCACCAATCCAAATATTAACCCAGTGACGAATAACTTATAAATTTACTAACTCATAAATTTACCCAAATTTAAAATTACAATACATGTATATTTACGATAAATATAAATATCAATTATCATCTAATTTAATTTAATATCAATGTCGACATCCAGTTAACTTGGTCAACGGAGTAATGGAAACAATTGGTCCGTTCTTCTCATTTACCCGTGAAATGCCAGGGCCTTGGCCCCTATCCACCCAAAAAAAATTAGCGGTTTTATTAAAAAATAAAAATAAATTATAATATTATATTATTGTTTTGCAAGTGGTTGTGATCTATATATACCATCAAGTAAGAGAGACAATGGCATCTGGGTTTTCTGGTGGCATTTCATCCACAATCCAGACCACCGATCTGAGTTTGCTGGAAGCTTCCGCGTTTTTGTGACTACAGACAATAGTCCAAACAAGTCTCCGATTCCATCCTCCACCCAATCCGCCACAAGAAGCATTAAACGCGTAGATCGTACAGATTTTCGCTTTCGTAATAAGCGGTCCTGTGTTTTGCTTCCCCGCGGTTTATCCTTTTTACTGCATAGACCCTTTATTCCCATATATATTTTTACTGCAATTCCATTCTTGCTCTCCTTCCTTCCACGAATTTCCTTATCTCGCTGATCTTATATTTATATACATATATATACCCGATCTCATTTCGATCCCGGATCCAGTCGATTTCTGAGGAAATAAGAAGAATTTCCTGGCAATATCCCAGAATGGACGAACGAACGAAGCGCAAGGCCGAAGATGAATTGACAGAAATCGTCAACGAATACAAGCGAGGTAAGCTGTCGATCGACACCGAGAACGGACGGCGAATCGAAGAGAAATCCCCGGGGAAACCTTCGCCCTTGGAGCTTCCCGGGGTCCGAAACAGTAGCGGTTACACTTCTGAGAATGGCCCCCCTCGTTCCTCCCGCCAAGTTTCCTGTGAAGTGCGGGTGGATGTTGTGGATAAGAATACTCTCATCTGGCTCGAATCCAAGCAGAACGCCCTCATGTTTAGTGAAGAATACGGTATTGCTCATCATTTTGGATCTTGTTGTTATTTGCTATTTTTTGAGCTGGGCTGGGTTTTGGGGGAAAAGGGGGATTTTGGGGAAAAAGGGGGACGAGTTTGTTCTTTGTTTTGTAGGAACTGAAATCTTATGGGTTTAGTCTGTACATGCAATGACATTCTTTTAGTTTTCGTTTATTATTACCTTGTGAGATCTATTTTTGGGGTTTTTCTTCATGGAGGTCCGTTTTGAGTCTCTCTTTCTTTATATTGTAGATCTTTTGTTCTTATTGTTTTTTTTAAGTAGATCTTTTGTTCTTACTGTTTTTTTTAAGTAGATCTTTTATTCTTAGTCTGTATTTGTTTTTTGAAGTGTCCCTTTATACGTCTTTGATTGTAAACAAACTCACGCCACAACAAAATATACAAAGAAAAGTTGTTCAAAATCGCTGGTATTGTATTTTATTTGCATCCTTTTTCATTATGTAGAAATACAAAGTAGAATCTTGTGTTATAATTTGATATTTTATCACTTCCTTTTGTTAGTATCAGTCTGCTATTGGCTCTACAATCAGTCTGCCATTAGAGAAGGAGGAGCACACTTACTGGGTTTTGAACCTGGGTTATCACTGTGACAAGCTCTTCAACTTGACTTGCATTTTTACCTGGTCCCAGCTACACCCTTGTCTATATATTAGAACCACTTAAAGTTCTCTTCTTAGTTCTTAAATATTTTCTCTAACTTGATTTGCATTTGCACCTGATTCCAATGGCATCCTTGGGACTGGGGTACCTCCCCTGTATTGGAATCCTGGTGGATGGGTGACTTTCACAATTGAGCGATCACCCCAAAGGTACTTCTTAGATTTTTTTAATGACCACTTTTCTTTTTGGGTGGGGTAGCCATCTTTTCTTTTTCAGAAGAGGGTTGAACGGCTTGACCATTTCAACTTTAGAATGCAATTGTACCTGGTCCCAGCTACGCCATTTTCCATATTTAAAACCACTTCAATGTCTCTTCTTAGTTCTTTAGTATTTTCTCTAATTTGATTTGCATTTGCACCTGATTCCAATGGCGTCCTTGGAACGGGGGACCTCCCCTGTATTGGAATCCTGGTGGATGGGTGATCCTCACTTTGAGCCAACATCCCAATGGTACTTAGTTTTTATTCTTTGTGACCACTTTTCTTTTTGGATGGGGTTAACTTTTCCTTTTCAGAAGAGGGTTGAACTGCTTTCATTTCAACTTTAAGATTCAATGAACTTATATGTTTCTAAGCTGTAACTGAGGTGTATCTATTCTATCTCTTGTTTTACCATTTGATCGCAACCTTGATTCAGTAATAACAGCTTACACAACCTTGATTCAGTAATAACAGCTTACACCACATAGGTTTAACAGTCCAGAAGACAGTTAGTTTTTTTTATATTATACTGCCTCAGCCAATGAAACTTTGAATTTTTAATATTTTGAGGAGATGCTTAGACAGGTGAGGCCTGTTAGGACCTCTATAGTTTGTTCTGTTCTGTTGTTTGATGGTTAATCTGTTTGGCTTATTGGGCCAGTAAAGAAAATTTTTAAGATAAGTTGTGCATTTTAACTGCTTTAAAATATTTTTCACCAAGCATTGATTTCTCTAATATCTGTAATTTTCAAATTCCATATGTTTTCCATTTTGGTTCCTATGCTTATTCTAACATTTCATAAACTTTCATTTCACTAAGCATCGATTTCTCTAATATCTGTAATTTTCAAATTCCATATATTTTCAATTTTGGTTCCTATGCTTATATTGTCTGATACTTCAGAAACTTATTTTATGTGAACATTTCATAACACTTGTTCTTTTGAAAAAGGGGCAGTAAGTATTGATGTAAGTATTTCAATTTGTGCAAGTGGTTTTGGCAGTAAAATGGCTGCCAAGGAGGATTAATAAAATTTTCCCCTCTGAAGAATAGATCAGAAGTTCAGGTTATGCATATTTTTCGTCTTCTGATATTTTTGCATTTTATTTTTGGTGGGGATTTGTGGTCAATGGCTACTCTGCACCTTTTTATTCCGACAGCATCCTGTTTGACAATTTCAGCCAAATATCTGGTTGGGGAACTTGAAACTACTAAATAGGCTTCCTAGTCATGTGGGAGTTCGGCAAAACAAGTCAATCGTTCTTTGCTCTTCGGGGATATCTTTTGACCATTACAAAATTCAAACAATTTAAGAGTCCAGAGTCCATCAGTCTAAAAGATTGCTATGTTTAGTAGTGAAGCAGTCCCATGTACATTTATTTGTCTAATGCGAGCCTTTCCAGTAATCTATTCCTGGACTTCTGTCTCCGATGGGTTTCATTTTGAATATGCTACATTTTATCCTGGATATGAATATAATAAGTAATAGGTGGTTTCACGTGTTAAGGTCAATCGTTATATTCTTTACTATAATGTTCTGCTTGTTTCAGGCGTAGAAATAGTCAGGCTGGAAACTCCTTCATCGGATAATACTGAAGCGAAGGCAGAAACGCAATTAGGTAAATCTTTGCTTTCATACAAAACTCCTGTAATCCCAGCTTTTCATACTGGAAGCAGGGAAGGCAGAAGTCATTGAATAATCTAATGACAGGCTAGCTAGTCTCATCCGTTCAATGGTCTGTTAGACATTGTTTTATGTATACTAATATGTTTGTATACATACTACGGATGTATGCATACACATTACGGATATGTATACACATACACGTGTGTGTCTGATCGATTGAAAGATTGCTTTATAACAAAGGCAAATTGTGGAAAAGTGATATTATATCCACGTGTCAACTTTACTGATTAATATCTGAACGTAATGAGAACTAGTAACTTATGCAATCCTATTTTGCAGTTTTTAGTGACTGATGGTTAAATTGTTTCAGATGATATGTCAAGGCAGGGCCCCCCTTTATCTGACATTGAACGCAAAGCAGAATCACAATCAGGTAAATTTAGTATCCTTGTGCGATCTGAGTCAGCTTTAAGGTATTTTAATTTTTTGATTAGTTATCAAGCGGCTGGGACTCGACACACTCTGAATTCTGGCCATGGTAATCATGGTCATAGACTGCATGTGGGTGGAACCATATTTAATGCACATTATGTCTATATTTTGCTGTGAGAAGGGTTATTAAACATGTGGGCCTTTTGTGTTCCAAGTTCCAACAGCTTTGGCTGTTTGCCTATATCTGATACATGTGAAACTCAAGAACTTGTTTTTTAAACATGCAGATTCACTTTGCTTCAGGATATCTATGGAAACCACAGGAACATGTGATTACGAGGATGCTCAATGGTTTGTGAAGCAGGCTTCGAACTTTTTGAGTTTAATTGCTTCCCAGGGAGTCTATGCAAAATGCTTCTGGTACGAGGGTCCGATCCCCCGTGGTAGTGATGGGTCTCCAGCTGTTTCTGCTGTGGTAAAGAAAATAAAAGGGCACGATGGGAAAAATCTGGAGAGAATTCAAGAACGCACAGGAGTTATTATAGGCGTGGTTCTTAATAACAAGGCCATTTCTGTGGCTCAATCTGGCATAACAGATTTGCCGCATAGAGTAATTGGTGTACGTCTTAGATGTGTGCGGATGAGAGGAGTTCGTGATGCATCTAAGAAAATTCAACAACTACTTGGTTTGGCGGGAAATTATTTCTTGAAGGAAACAAGTTTGGATGCAAGAGAGAGAGAGACAGCTGATTCCGATTCCACTCATGGTGGTAGTCCCCCTTTGCCACCATCAGCTTTTGGTGTTAAGAGAAATTTAGTGCCAAGGACAGGAGGACAATGTTCTACAACTGTCTCCTTACCGTTATATACTCCTTTCGAGAAGCAAGAAGGTAAGTCTCGTGAAGGATACTTGTACAGGGAAGTGCCTCCTGATCCCTATCCACCAAGGGGGGTTTTGTGTAGAGAGCCGCCTCACACTGAGGCTATCCATGAAGAACCTGAGGATATAAGTCAGTTTGAGGCGAGGAACACGTCTAACCTGCTATATATCTACAATTTGCCCGGTCATATTCCAGTCCGAATATTGAAATCAATTTTCCAGAAGGTGTTATCCGAGAAACTTGAACTTCCTTACACACGCGAGGTTGTCATACATGCAATCGTGGCTTCAGACGAATCGTATGCCATTGTACAACTTGCAAGTGAGGGCTTTGTCTCAGCGGCTCTGCAACTGTATTCAGAAGATAAAACGGTATTTGATGGTTTGAAGGTAGGGTTGCCTCGTGTAATGATTTCCAAGGCAACAACAGCAAGGCCAAGTTATTATAGTGGTGGAGTTGGAGTCAAGAGTCTTGAGCCAATTAGTTATTCCTGCGATGAGAGGTACATCCAGAAGGATTCTTTTCCGTACGGTAGTCGACGTAATCCTGAGTCCAGATTTAATGAACACGATTATAGACACAACAGGAAATCTATTCCATGGTGGGATCAGGTGACAGATGATGAGCCGAATACACTCTTCTTGACAGAGCTGACTATACATGCATCGGCACAGTCTATCAGAAATCTTTTTGAAGATATTTTGACTCATTACATTGGGCCTCCCCTAGTGAGTTCGTCTGGGAGGAAGTTGGTTCTGGATGTGAGATATGTTCATTCAAAGCAGTGTGCCTTTGTGGATATGGCAACCCCTGAGCTGGTGGACTTTATGCTGGATTTGCATTCGCAAAGGCCAGAACTTTTTGACTTCATGAAAATGGAGATCGGTAACAAGTACATCAACGAAAACAAGGAAGAACAACTCGTCAGGCCTGATTGGGTGCAACATGACATAAGACCAGGGGGATATCCTCCAATCAAACCTAGAGGAATTCCACATGTAGAACCTTTAGGTGGTCACGGTTTCATAGGAAGGAATGCGAGAGGAATGAGGAGTTTTGATTTTACACAAGAATCTACTGACAACTATTACTCTACCTTTGATTTCAGGAAGCGTCCCAAATCTGATCCAGAGAAAACCGTATTTGCTTATAGTTTCCCTCCAAATGCAACTGGGAAAATAATTTACCAAATTTTTGAACGTGTCCTGTTTCAAAGTAGGCAAGGGCTCATGCATGATGAAATTGTTACTGAAGTACGAATGCCCTCAAGTTCTTATGCCTTCATTGTATTCGCAACAGTGGAACTTACCCGGTTGGCACTTCAGCTGTATGCACAGGATCGAGATATCTACGACAAAATTCAGCTGAGGCCTCACATTGATTCGAAGATGGAAGAGCGTTTTTGGGATTGCTTTCAAGAGCATGATCACGAGATTCGAGGGGTTCCCAGGTCTATTGAATTTAGTAACAAGAACCATCATAGACTCGAGGACCACTCGAGCTCTGTTGGCACCTACAGCAAAAGCCAGCCATGGGAAAAGGTCAATCCAAGCAATGAACACTATATTCATGCGTCTTCCAGCCATTAAGGCATCTTCTTGAGATGTTGACAATGTCTGCAAAATCGTCTTTTTAGTGGTTAAACCTTTTTTGTTTTTCATTTTAAATGGTCACCTCAAACTTTTTACCTCTGCTCTCATCTACTTAGTGTAATTCCATTTCTAACTGCTCAGTCAAATAATTGTGTTCAGCATTTGTAATATAAGCCGTTCAGCAAGATATGGTTTGAAATGCTTTGCCGATTGCCATCAATTGAATAGCATGTGATAGATTCAATCTGTATCTTGTAAATGCACCAAGCATGGTCAAACAACTCGATTTGTCTATTGTAATTGAGATCAGCACAGTAAAACAACTAATAAAGTTACAATTTGCTAAAAGTTTACAAGAATGTGTGTAATAAAGGGCTGCATGTTTTCTATATTTGGAATTGGGAAAGTGGACTTTTTGTTGGATGTCTGTAATAATAAAGAGCTGCAAGCAAGCAAGGGATTAATCTAAGTTTTCATGTTTAGAATTTGAATCATAGATAATTGGGCATAAATAAAATAAAATCGTATTTAAATTCAATGAAATTTTTCTTCACGGTTTTTACTATTTTCTGTTTAATATTGAAAAATAAATTCAATGAAATCATTTTTTTAAAATTTTTACTACTTCTATTTATATTTTAAATTTTAACATGGTAACTAATTTTTTGTTTTTCCATATATACACAATCATAAGATAAATTTGAATTTGAAACTTACCTAAAACTTTTACGTTCCACTATTTCTTATCTACTATAACTACTTTTGTAATTTTATTTGGTAATAACAAAGCACTAAATACTGTAATAATGTATGTAAAGGTAATTGCTATGTAATAGCCACTTATAACACCACTATAACATCATAGAAGCTTTATGTTTCATTATTTTTATTTTCATATATACTTAATTAATGCAAACAAGGTTTGAATGCATAAGTAACTGATGCAAGTTTTCAAGATACAATTACAATTATTGAAAAAAAATTAAAACAAAAAGTTAAACAGTTAATTGGTATATAATGGCGACTTACGTTTCATTATTTTCATTTTCATACATATTTAATTGATGCAAACAAGGTTTTAATGAATAAGTTGTTTTCATTTTCAAACCTGCGTAATTGATGCAAACAAGGTTTTAATGCATAAGTAATTAATACAAATAAGGTTTCAACTTAAGGATATTAAAAAAGTTAAAATTTTTGTTTTTTAATTCATATTTACATAATTAAAAAAGCAAATTTGAATTTGAAATCATCATCAAAATCTTTCACTTTTAAATATGATATTATTTACAAATTGACATTTCCATAACTACAGTTTGTAATACCAAATTACTAAATACTTATTTATTTATGCTTAAGGGGTAAATAAATAACCTGTGTTCTAAGATTTTTAATATAAGCCCTTCAGCAAATATGGTTTCAAATGCTGTGCAAAAATTTATTGCCGTCACTGCGCTAGATATACTTGTCTATTTCACTATCTCCTGTGATTGCACCAATCATAGTCAAACAACGAAAAAAAAATCGTTCCTGTTTGCTGACGTGTATGAGGATTTTGGGTTTCTGACAATATCAACAGTGTAAAACCAATTTGTGAAAATAAAGGGCTGCATATTTTCTCTGTTTAGAATTTGAATGGCGTGGATGAAGATTTTGGGTTTCTAACAATATTAACGGTGTAAAACCAATTTGTGAAAATAAAGAGCTGCATATTTTCTCTGTTTAGAATTTGAATGACAGATATTTGTCCATGAAATTAAATATTTCTATTTCTTTTTAGAGTCATTTCTATTTTTCTATTTTTATAAATATATATATGATCAAAGTAAATCTTTAAGCTTTAGTTTTTAATGTAATAGTTAATTAATTTAGTTTTTTTTTTTATAATTAAATATATTTACAATTTAATTTTAAAAATTTAAATAATTAAAAAATTTACGTTTCACAAACAATCGGTTCAAAATGTTTCATAAATTCAGAATTAAATTTAAGTTAATATATACATAATTAAAGGCATTTGAAATAAAAAAAAATATAGTTACAATTCAATTTTATAAAAATTAAAAAAATTACAATTAAAATTATTTGATTCAAAATGTTTAATAAATTTAAAATTAAATTTAAATTAATATTAATAAGATATATATAAATAAAAGAAATTTGAAATCAAACATATTTACCATTCCATCTTATAAAAATTAAATAATTAAAAAAATTATAACTCGTTAAATTTGACTCAAAATGTTTGATAAATTTAGAATTAAATTTTAATTAATATATACATAATTAAAAGACATTTGAATTTATGTCTTTTGAGTTTTTTTTAAATTCTATTTTTGATGCCAAGTCATTAAATATCATTGTAATTGTACATCTATTTGCACCTAAGGATAAATAAATATTGATTTCATTACAAGTCGGGTTAATGACACTTGTACCCAATTATTTCTAAGTAGTTGTCTAAGAAAATTGATATAAATTGCTAAATGAGTAATGCTGCAAATGTTTGCATTAGATGTGAATTTATAGTCTAGTATGATATATATATTGTCGCGTAATCAATACATGKTTTTTTTTCTCCCCTAGAAAGCTCAACAACAAGAGCATCAGGTGCCAATCCGYCCCCCCTCACCTAACACACAAGGTAAGTTGAGGGTTCGGAACCAATGACTTCACATAACTAAGTTCCTTAATAGTACAAGCTATGGGGAATTTTAGTTTTCAACTTATTTTACTTAACAAGGGGTGATTTGTTTAAGTGTAAGTGCAATTTTTTTAATAGCAATGAGTAAGTTTGTATTAGAA
>ML778776.1:285015-295018 GCA_009831015.1 Picea engelmannii | reverse complement strand
AAAATGCATAGATATTAACACAACACATAAATTAACACACAATAGACACTTATCTTTGGTAAAAATGACACCAACTGCGTCCAAACCTTCTGTTAGTAACATTTCTTGTCTTCGGCATAGGGATATGCAGGTCTACCAGTTGCAGGAGAAGTGCCCGAGCGCAACGCAGGAAAATCTCATTTCAGGCTTCCAAGCAAGCAAGCGGGCGAGATTGTATCGGCGACGGTCCAGATTCATCCGTAAGGGCAGATCGAAGGTTGGCGGGAAATCGAGGTTAGAGGAGTTGCGCCGAGATTAGTGCAATGGATAGCGCCCATATTACGTGCAGGAATGGATGGCAGCCATCCATCCCAAAGGATGCATGGTGCGAGATCTAGTCACATCAGCTTTTCGGTAGTCGCGAGTTCAAAGGGTGAAGGTTTTATGTCGTTGTATAGCTCGAAACCCCGAACCCCGAAACACTGAAAGCGCCCAAATTCAGGCCCATGGTGTCAAGGAGCAGTCTCAGCCGTCCATCTAAAGGGGACACCTGGCATGCGATTAGGTCCCCGCCTTTTCGCCCATCACGATTTCAAAGCGCAACTCCCTCATATCCTCGATGCGCGAAGTGATGAGAGCATCCAGGACCTGGGGCCCATAGCATCGTCGGGTGAGTTCAGGACCATCAGATTTGAGAAGGACGCATGGCGCCCAATTGATCCATCTCGGTGTTTCGCTCATCGCGACTATGATAAGCAAGGATCAACTCCTTCCTATTCGCGAACGCCGAAAGCGCCTGCGAGAATAAACGTAGGGTCATAGCCCGTGGTCACTTGGGAAATAAGAAGAGCTGTGAAAAGGGGGGGCCAAAGGCATCAGATCTAGTCGCTGAAAGGTTCGTCGCGATCTCCAGGTGCCATTTGATTCGACCTCAATCCTGGTTTTCAGTTGAAGTAAATGAAGGTGAGACAGGGTGGTTGAAACCTCTCCTCATGCATTAAGTGTAGGGCATGGAGAATCCAGCAAGCGGTCTGCCCGAGAGGGTCCTATGTACCAATTTTTCCAAAGAAGCTATGACGAGTCCTCGACTAGCCAGGGGAGGTCTGCACACGCTAACTCGGCTCTTAATGGATCAACTACTTCTCTTACAGGAGCCATGCACAATTAAGATGGCGTCTGACGAAGAATATCTATCCGAATTCGGTTGACGGGAGATCAAGCCTCGGGTGGTTGAGTACGCCTCTGTTAGGTGAATTTTTTTGAGTATATAGACTCAGTCTTTGTATTTTGTAAAGCATCGATGGTAGAGCGAAGCTCCCAACTGTAAGGTTTTAATAGACATTATAGCTTTCTGGTTATGCACCTGTATGTGAGATTTCTTGTTTTATGATAGACAGTCTTTTTTACTCCATCTAATTTTCATCTCATGTTGAGAGAGTTCGTGAACGACTTATTCGTGCGAATTATTGCAATCATGTTATGATAAAGGATTTATTGTTGCATTGTTGTATTCTCCGGTGTTTTGCATTTGAATGTAAGAAGATCTTGCATTTAGATGCCTTCTCCTACAGTCTGTTAGAAACCTGATGTTTATGACAGACCTTTGCATTTCTCTAATACAAGTCTTCCTCCTACTCACCCTTACTGCAACTTACTGTCTGGAGTTTATCTAAGACCTTACTTGCCTATGCATGCCTGGCCTAGTTTCGAAGTTAGAACTACTTTGTTTTGAGTTAAATTCCATTCGATCACCCCTTTTTATAAACAAATCGTGACATAAACTGATGGGCGTTGGGCTCTTCTCCTACTGCAATCCAGGGGTGAATTCTGACGCTAACACCTTCCACGTTCCTCCCAACCTTAGACCGCACTGCTCATAACTTTCAGCAGTGGGTCACCCCCGAGAAGGCGAAAAAAATCCACTTGGGAAAAGGAAATCCTAACCAGGCTAAGGTCACTCAGAAAACATAAAACTTAGACTTAGGTGCCAACTTAAAATTTCAACCTATAGTCCCTCATTCCCCACAGTCCTGTCCCACCCCAGGAAGTGTGCCCCTTCTCTGATCAATAGTCCTTCGACTGCCCCACTTCTCTTATGGGGCTTCAACATTAGGCCATACAAGAAGTCTTAGAGCCATGTAGCTGTAACTTGGCACATTAGGAAATCAATTCCTAATAGTTTTCACCTGGAGAGAATGCTCACAGGCTTAACAACCTGCTTCTCCAATTTCCTACGGGCCCGACAACCTGCCTCATCAGTCCAGTTCCAAATATTTTCCTGGTATAGGTACAAGTAGAAGTACAAGTAATGACAAACAAACCTAATAACCAACCTAATAACCATACAAACACTCTGGCCTCCATACATACAAAGGCACTCTAGCCCCAAAGTATCATGGCTTACCAGCCTATATGTACAATTGCATTTATATTTACAATGGGGTTCGACCTAGGGGTATTACATTTCAATTTTATTACTTGTGCTTATAATATTTATTCTAACTAGCTCTATACATCACATTAGAGGCACTTCTAATATCTCTTCTTGCAATTTTATATTAGACATCATACCATGGATTTGAGAGATGCGGTTTTCCTTTGATACACAATTTCCAAGAATACCTTTTTTAGCACAAAGATAGTTTTAAAGTGGAATTTTCATATAAGATCTTAATTATGTCAATCACGTTCATATCATAATTGAACACCTCATATAAATCCATGAGAAATTGTGAAGCTTTTCTACTGCTAATAACGAACTTGATTGCTAGTGTGTGCACAATAGTTTCGTCAAGGATTGTATCTTTATTTAAAGTTACCGTGATGGGGTGATGTTTGAAGTTTGGCATGTTATCCTCTTTTATATCAACATTATTAATTTTATTTAGCAAATGAATGATAGAGGATATGAAATAATCAATGACACTTATACCCTTCTCATAAATTCAAGTCATAAGGTGAGAGTCACAACAACGATCCAACCCATTACAAAAGATCAAATCGTGGAAAGTGATAATCCTACTAAGCTTAGCATCATATGAATTCATTTCAACATCTTCATAATTCTTTTGTATCTAAGGGTTAAGTAAGTTAGCAACCTCTTTGATCCAGATTTATGAGTGGAACAAAATGAGTAATAGATTGAATACAACAACACAAAGATACAAAGAACAACAATAGATATCCAGTGAACAATAACGTCTATTGAATAAATAAAATAGGTTGAAACTGTAAAACTATAGAACTGGAAACAACTTGCTTGAATGGTGTTATCTATCTCTGAGAAGAGATGTGGCAACTACATGCATCTGTCTGAGAATAATGATTACAATGAGGCTCCATAGGTATTTTTAACATTCCTCATGAATGCCAAAACCATAGACATCCAAAAACCTAACGCTAGGAGATGAAACACCAAAAGTTATGTGGGCCCCGATGGGTAAGTTGGTACCTCAACTTCCTAGGGTTGTAACTTTTGCATACAACCTCTGTTTTAGGCGTGTGATATCTCGTTGGAAAGGTCTTTTCAAGAAATACACATTATGCCATAAAAATTTGACTCCATCTACAGTTTGAATGTGGCAAGAAAAAAAACATTGTTTAGGGCCCCAAAACGGCCCTGGAATTACATAAAGATGTATTGACATGAAAAATTCCAAAATAAGCCAGTTGGAATAGGTGGGCGACCACCAATATCCACCTGGATGTTGTGTAGGGCTTCATGATAGTCTCGAAAGTGCAGAAACCACAATTACAAAGAAATGTAATCATTGTAGAGAAACGTGCTGAACTAAAAACTGTCAAGAGGATCCAGTTGGAATAGGTGGGTGGCCACCAATATCCACTTGGATCAGTCCTCCCCCCTTAGGAAGCAATGTTCTCCATTGCATTGAGTTCCCCCATCAGGTGAGGAAATTTCTGCTTAATTTGGCCTCAGGTAAGCCACTTTCCTTGGTGCAGGAGTTGCCCTCCCTTAACAACCCGATAAAGTTGGATCCTCTGCTGGTGAGTGCCCTTGATCTGTGTGTATACTATCTGATCAATGGATGCATGTTCCATGTAGTCATGGTTGATATCTATTGGTGTCAAATATTTTGTGATCTCTGAAGTGTCCAATAATGGTGGAAAATATGACCGGATGAGGTCCACATTGAACACTAGGTGCAAGCCAAGGAAGGGGGGAGTGTTGAGCTCAAAATCTTTGTCACCCACAACCTTGGTTATAGTGTAAGGACCATAGCAAAGTGGAAAATGATTCCAATGGGGCCCTGTAATGTGCTCTTTCTATAAATGTAACCAGACCTTGTCTCCCACCTGAAACTTGTGCGGAACTCGATCTTGATCATGGCGTTTCTTGTACTTAGCATTGGCTTTCTGCAAAATATCATGGACCTGTTGATGGATGTGATGAATCCACTCAATGAAACTAGTGGCTTTGTCAGCCTTAGACTGAACATGAGAAGATATTATCTGTGTGATTGAAAGAGGTAGCTCAACATTAATGGGACCAAAGGGTTGGAATCCCAGCCCCACCTGAAATGGGCTATGGTCGGTGGAGCAATGGAGAGCCCTGTTATAGTTGTGTTGAAGATAGGGGAGACTCTCATCCCATGTACGCAAATGCTTAGAGTTATATATTCGTAGGATGTGCAAAATCATCCTATTGACGACCTCTGTTTGGCCATCGATTTGAGGGTGTAAGGAATTGGATTTAGTGAGATTGGTGTCCAACAATGAATAGAGACTCAACCAAAATGTGTTGAGTAACCTGCTGTCCTGATCGGAGATGATGGTCTGTGATATCCCAAAATGGATCCACACTCATTCGAAGAAGAGCTTGGCAGTATCTGCCATTGTGATGCTCTTCTTCCAGGTTGTGAGAATGACCATCTTCGAAAATCGATCAACCACCACAAATACACAATCATTGGATTTCTTGGTGGATGGAAGACCATACATGTAATCAATCGATATGGATTCCCAAGGCCTCTTGGGAGTAGGGAGAGGGGTGTATAAGCCTTAATTCTTGATGGTTGGCTTGGAAATGGCACATTTAGTGCAAGATCTGATATACTTGCCGACGTCCTATCAAATTTCTGGCCAATAAAAATGTTTTTGTAGAATGACCACAATTTTCTCCATGCCAAAATGTCTTTCCATCCGACTATAGTGAGCCTCCCAACTTAGATTTGCATGCTCGATTGTAGGAACATAGAGATGGCCCAGATGGCATAAAAGTCCATCCTGAATGTGAAAATTGGTGACATGTGTGCCTGCACCCAAGAGTTGATAAGTGGTGGTGAAGTTAGGATCTCATTGATAAAGTTGGGGCCACTCAGATGCCTCATGCCCACAGGAATGGAGCACGGTGGTGAGTGCAACAACGGGAGGTCGATTGAGGTAGTCAGTGACACGATTTGTGCTTCTTGTCTTATACTTGATGTTGAGATGGAACTGTTGCAGGTATGTGGACCAATTTTGATGGCAATCATTCCACATCTTCCCCTGTGTCTGTATGAACTGGAGAGGCTTGTGATTAGTGTGGGCGATTGTCTCCTTTCCAAAAATGTAATGTTTCCATTGACGAAAGGATTGCACAATGGAAACATTTCCTTATCATAGCTGGGGTATTTCGAGACGGTATCTGAGAGTGTCTCACTATGGTATGCCACTGGATGATCGTGCTGAGTGAGAATTTCACCTACAACATTATCAGATGCATCAGTCTCAATCTCGAATGGTTGTTGCATATCGGGTAAGGAAGGTATTGGAGTTGAGCACAAGTGCTACTTCATATCGTTAAATGCTCATTGTTGTGCCTTCCCCCATGTGAAATTTTCCTTGCCACTGCCCTTGGTCACTTGGATGAGCACCCATGCAATATGGGAGAATCCTAACATGAACTGTTGGTAGAAGTTGACAAGTCCCACGAAGCTCTGAAGCTCAGTTAGTGTGGTCGGCGCTGGCGAGTCACGAATGACTTGTATCTTAGATGGATCCACATGTACCCCATGCTCATCAACAATATAGCCCAATTATTAGACCTTGTTCATGCCAAAGGAGCATTTTTCCAAGTTGACATATAGCTTGTGTCTTCGCAAAGTGCTCAAAACCTACTGAATATGTTGCATGTGCTCCTCCCAAGTTATGCTGAAGATGAGGATGTCATCCAGATATTCCACCAAAAAAAAGTTGGTGAAGGGTCTCAATACATCATCCATCAACCTCATGAAACTTGTTGGTGCATTTGTTAAGCCAAAGGGCATGACCAACCTTCAAAGAGACCTTCTTTAGATTTGAAAGTTGTCTTCCATACATCAGTCGGTTCGATGAGAACCTGGTGGTAGCCAGACTTTAGGTCAATCTTGATGAAGAAATTTCCCCCCTTGAATTGATCAAGAAGGTCATCAATTTAGGGAATTGGGTACCGATTCATGACTATGATTTTGTTTAATGCTCTGTAATGAGTGCAGAGCTGCCAAGTCCCATCTTTCTTATGCACCAGTACAATCGGGCTGCTAGAAGGGGAAGAGTTGGGTCTGATGTGCCCCTTTTGAAGAAACTCTTGGATATGATGCTTTATTTCATCATTTTCCATCAACGAGCAATGATAGATTGATCCATTATGAAGAGGTACACCGAGGGTTAGATCAATTGGATGCTTGACTTGGCAGTGCATCGGTACCTCGATGGGTGAGGAGAAGATGCCTCTATACTCTTCCACAATCCCGTCCACTTTCTTCTGCTACAAAGAGAGGCTTTGTGTAGAGGTCATAGATGTGGCAGTGACCTTCTGCTTACTGGGTTCATGGATCATAAAGAAGACGAAATTCCCAGTCTGTGAAATGACCTTATTGCACTTCTTAGTAGAGATTAAAGAAATAGAGGTAGGTGGTGCTATAGTATCATGTACAATTGTCTACCCAAAGTAATAATAACACTGTGAGTTCTAGAATAATACACAACATTTCACTTCCACAAATATCATTGGCCTAAAGAACATCACAAAATTCAAGGGGAACAATATCACACAATACCTCATCTTTGAAGGGATTGATGTCGTAGGGCAGATGACACTATTGGATGACACGCAGATCTCTTCCTTGGAGAAGCTAGCTTATGGTGTAGGGCTGCGGGTGCAGTGTCATAAACAATTCTATCCACTTGATAACCTCTGTTGAGATCAGGTTCTTCTGACTGCTGCTATTGACAATGAAATGAAGCAGATCCCCCTTTACCCAATCTATGAGTGAAATAGGCGTTTCCCTTCCTTTGGTTCTTTCGGTTCGCTTGGATGGAATTTGGTGGTGGCGACAATGGCACTGGGTTCGACATCGATAATCCACTTCCCTCCTTCTTTGATTTTATTCAGAGTCAGAATCTGCCTCTGACTCGGGAGCTTTTAGCTCATCCACCAGTGTTTTCTTGGAGTGACATTCTTCGGTGTTGTGCCAAGATATTTTATGGTATTCACACCACTTTCCCCTATCCTTCTTTGACTTCTCATTACCCTTATTGGGTTGCGGCTTGGTCTGGTTTTCCTAAGAGTGGCCATCTTTTCTTTGTCCCTTGTTTTGTGGGTTGGGGCCACCTTTTCCCTGCTTTGGTTGTGAGGAGTTTGCATATCCAAACTCTGACCTCTTCTGCTTAAATTTTTGCTCGATCTTGACAACATATTTATAAGCCACACCTAGTGATGCGATGTCCATAAACTCAATTTTTGTTTGAATGTATATATGCAGAAAACTGTGGTATTTGAGCACCAAATGTTGTTAACAGTCTTTGATACCCAATTTGGTGTGCAGGGTATGAAAAATATTGGTGAAATCTGGTACTGTCTAGTCCCTTTCCTGGCGCAGCATGGTCCATCTTGTGTACTGGTCCTCGTAGCTTCCAACAGGGTAGTACTGTTCTTTAATGACATCCCTGAAGGAATACCATGTGTGGGCGACCACAAATATTGCAGATTCCTCTATGGCCCTTTGCTTAGAGTAAATATCCTACCAGTCCTTAACATTGGGGACGACCTTGAGGAGTGCAAAAGTAATCTTTTCCCTATCGAAAAAATTGTGGACCGAAAAATACCCTTCGAGCATATTAAACCATTTATCTACATCATCTGTATCTATCAATCCTTCAAATAATGGAATATCAAAATCTACTTGTACCTTGAAGGGGGTTACATGGCCGCTTGATGAAGATGTGTCTCTTGTGGGCAGCTGCCGAAGGATCTATGCAAAGTTGTTCATCATTTCGTTCCTTTGTTGTGCAAGGGATTCCTCGAGCAACACTTTAAAAGGATCTCCTTCTCCATCATATTTCTTATCGTCCCCCGTGATTTTTTTCAGGCTCGGTGCGACTGATATTATAAAGGCTCCACTGGTTTGAGTCCCAACTTCTTGTACCCAGATCTTGTCGGGGACATGCATGAAAAAAAATGAAGAGCAAACCGCTTTGATACCACTGATCCAGATTTATGAGTGGAACAAAATGAGTAACAGATTGAATACAACAACACAAATATACGAAGAACAACAACATATATCCAGTGAACAATAATTCCTATTGAAAAAATAAAATAGGCTGAAACTGTAAAACTGCAGAACTAAAAACAACTTGCTTAAATGATGGTAGCTATCTCTGAGAAGAGATGTGGTTGATACGCGCATCCGCCTGAGAATAATGATTACAATGAGGCTCTAGAGGAATTTTTAACATTACTCATGAATGTCAAAACCCTAGACATCCAAAAACCTAACCCTAGGAGATGAAACACCAAAAGTTATGTGGGCCCCGATGGGTAAGTTGGTATCTCAACTTCTCGGGGTCGTAACTTTTGCATACGACCTCCATTTTAGGTGTGTGATATCCTATTGGAAAGGTTTTTTGAGAAATACACATTATGCCTTCAAAATCTAACTTTATCTACAGTTTGACTATGGCAAGCCAAAAAAAACACTGTTTAGGGCCCCAAAACGACCCTGGAAGTAGAGAAAGTTGTACTGACATGAAAAATTCTAAAATAAGCGAGTTGGAATAAGTGGGCAGCCACCAATATCCACTTGGATGCTGTGTAGGGCTTCAGGATAGCCCTCAAAATGCAGAGCCCACAATTACAAAGAAATGTCATCATTACAGAGAAACGCGCTAAACTAAAAAAAATGTCAAGAGGAGCCAGTTGGAATAGGTGGGTGGCCACCAATATCCACCTGGATCACTTTTCTATTTATTAAAAGTTTTGTTATTAGAATTATGAGTTAGAATATTGATTGAGTCCTAAAAATTCTATCATTAAAGGATCCAAGCAGAAGAATCTCCCTTATCTCTCAAGGTAACAATATTGTTCTTTAAGTTAATAAAGGGTGATCAATTGTGAGATGAGGGTTCTTGTAGAAGGTATATTTCACTAGTTGGTTGCCCCTCCTCTTCCAACAATTGTTGCCTTTATTTCAGATCAAAGAAGTTGTAACATACATATGCCAATCAATGAATTGAAATTTCAGTATTGCTGCAAGTCAGTGAATTGAAATTCCAGTACTGCTACAAGGCAGTCTCATTCATAGTAGAATTGTAAGCCAACATGGTCATTTGTCTTGCTAGCTTCCTTTTCTATTGCCTTCTTTTTGTGACAATATAACAACCATAGAAATGGTCAAATGAGCGAAGCATTACAAATTTTGTTGTAAACATTTGTTTCAATTTGCACAAATTCAATGTTTTAAAAATCGTGTAATTTGTTGTGTTTAAAGTTGTGACTATGTATAGTTTTCATAGTTGTTATGTTTGGATGCAGGGATACTCTACCTCCTTTGACTTTGAACCTGTGACCTCCTAAGAATAAAAATGTGTTCTTAACCATTATTCCCACTCAAGCTCTTAACGGGGCCTTGTTTCATTGGTAAGGTCAAGAGGGTACTAAGCCATCCACCACGATTCATTATCACTTTGGTGTGTCACATCCAAATTTCATGGTTAAAAAAGGATAAGTCTAGGTGTAAATTTTGGATTGTTTTGGTAAAATAGA